>JACCIX010000646.1:0-213723 GCA_025506515.1 Flaveria trinervia
TCAACTTTCTTTGGCTCTATCTGGGATAGAAAACAAGAGTGAAGACAAACATTTGCTTCATGGGTTTGTCCTCTTGTCTTTACCCCGGAGACAACATCTCCAATGATGTTTGTGGTCGGGTGAGACTTGTGGATCCTAAGCTGAGGGATAATAGCAAGTTGTTGAGAAAGATCTAAATTAAAAATTTTGATTGGCATAGATGTTTTTCCTACCACATCAGCACACTTTTCAGTGAAACTTGATCTAAGCAGTGTGTGACATCATTGGTGTTCTCATCTATGGTGTGGTTAGTGGCGTCAAGAAATACTTGGTCACTATCACCATCACCATTGTTGTCTTCCACACGAGGGTTTCTTGTCTGCTTGTAGAGCCTCTGAGCTAGAATTTGAAGGCATAAAAGATGTATCAACTGAATTTGTCATTTTGGGCTGATAGAAACCTCATTTGCAGAAGTGGTTCCAACTGGAGCTGAAGATATATGTCTTGAAGATCTTCCTAGCTCAAATCTTGGATCAGGATCATCTGTATTTAAATTTTCTGCAGATCCTGAAACATTCTCACAAGATTGTTTAAAACAGCTGGTAACCAAATCAAGATCAAACAACCAATCCGGATCAGAACCAGTAACACAAGGTGTGTGTTCATTGAAAGTCACATTGGCTGACTCCTCAATAATTCTAGTTCTGAGATGTACACTCTATAGCCTTAGCTGGGAAGATATCCAATAAAGTGTCCATCATCTGATTTCTCAGCAAAACTTGGTAATTTGATCTTTGGTATTCAAGATGGTGCAAGGACATCCAAATGACCTGAGAAAACCAATGAAAGGTCTCCTCGTGTGCCAAAGTTCATAAGGAGTTTTGCCATGAGTCTTAACTACTAAAATACTGTTCTGCACATAGCAGACAGTGTTGATGCTCTGCACAGAAGGTGATGGGCAATTTAGAATCAGACAAACATGGTTCTTGCAGCTTCAATCAGTGTCCTGTTTCTCCTCTCAGCAACACCGTTTTGCTGAGGAGTCTTGGGAGCACTAAATTGTCTTGTAATACCCTTTTCATCACAAAATGTGTCAAGGATATGGTTCTTAAATTCGGTTCCTTGATCACATATTATGATCTTGACCTTGTGATCAGATTGATTCTCAATCTTCAAGATGAAATTTTTCAGAATCTTAGGAGTCTAATCCTTAGTTTTAAGGAAGAAAACCCAAGTGAATCTTGTAAAGTCATCTGTGATCACTAGATAGTATAAGGTCCTTCCTAAACTCATTACACTGGTGGGGCCAAAAAGATCATATGTAACAAGTGTAGGGGAGTAGTGATTGAGTTCTTTTCCTTAGGCTTGTGAGATACCTTATGTTGCTTCCCTTTCAGGCATGCAACACAGTGGTCATCACTTGTAAACTCTTTCTTTGGCATTCTAGTTACCAAGTCATGCTTAATTAACTTATTCATGTTCTTAAAGTTTACATGCACATTCTTTTATGCCATAGGAAAGACTCATCACTATTGGCTTTAGAAGAAAGCATGAACTTCTCCAGAGGGAGAGGTTTCTTGCAAATCCATCTTGTACATGTTTCCTTTCCTGGGGGCTCTAAGCAGGATATGCTCATGAGGAATGACCACACCAGGCTTTAGAACAATGCACTCATGCTCAGTAAAGAGCATGTTATGACTCTGATCACAAAATTGAGATACACTTAGAAGATTGTATCCAAGCTCCTTTACAAAGTTTATCTTTTCTATGCTGAGCTTACCATTTGTGACCTTGCCCCTACCAGAAATGTAACCACCTTCATCTCCTCCAAAAGCAACAGGTCCTCCATCAATCCTTTCAAAGTTCTGGAGTAGTGATCTATTGCCAGTCATGTGCCTAGAGCAGCCACTGTCTATGATCCAGACATTTCTGTCTGTCTTCAACTGTCCCTGCACAATAGAGAATGATTAGTTACATCTGGAAACCCAAGCCTTGCTTGTCTTGGGCTCATTTGCAGAAGGTAATTTAACAGTAATAGATCCTATGGTTGTACTAAGAGGATCTTGAGCTGTTTTTGATGGAGAAATCTCAGTCACTTGGTCTTTCTTAGACTTCACACCACCTTTACAGTCTGGACTTGACCTTCAAAACTTTAGAAGCTTTTGGAGCTTCAGAAGTTTTGATGACTGAACCTTCAGAAGATTCTGCAAACACTGTAGCAGACTTCAGTGCTTCGGAAGAACTCCTTTCTTCCGAGACCAAATATTCTTCTGAAGAGGATTTTCCACTTCCCTTCTGTTAGATTTGGAACTTCCAAAGGAAATGGTTTTCCTTCGAAGCTTGAATCTTCTTAGAACTCTTTGAAGCCTTTGTTTTGGCCATATGGACAGTACTTTAGGATTGAAAGGACAATCCTTTGCAATGTGAGTGGTGCTGTCACACATAACACATCATCTTCTTCTTCACAAGAGCCTTGTCTTGAGAGTAAGACTGTCTTTGGTCACTTCCCTTCTCCACCTTCATCTTTGCAGATGCTGAGACAGTCCTCTTGGGCTGAGGACTGTGCTTGGAGATTGATGGTCCAGACTGTGCAGCAGTGATACCGCAGATCAGTCTTCTTTTGCTGCTAAGATGAGTGAACAAGAACCGAACTCTTAACAGAGGAGTTTTGGTTGATGTCTCAGTCCCTACCACTTTAAACCCTGTAGAAATAAAACTTGTTTCTACTTAGAGTCAAAAGTAGCCTTGATCTCTTGAGCCTCCTTGCCTTTCTTTTGCTCTTTTGATCAAGTTCTTTCTCATGGACTTGGTCATCACAGTCTTCACTTTCTCCTCAGAAGGATAGTGGCCCTTCTTGGAATCCTCCTCTTCACTCTTTTAGAGGGATTCTTCACTATCTCTTCTTCATCCTCCTCACTCTCATAGAATATGAGAGGAAGCTCATCTTCACAAGTTCCACACCTAGGAGATCTTACTGACAAGATTGTGTGTGGAGGAGCTATCTCATTGGATCCCAGTCCCTGTCTGTTTGATAGCACACTTTGTTATGCAGGGATGAGGATATCATGTTCTGAAGGTCTCCTCTTCAAGAACACTCTTTTCTGCCCTGGCTTTGCTATCACAAGCTCAGCCTAGTACTCAGTTAACTTGGTTATAAGATCTTTAATTGAGTCCTAAAATCTGTGTGTTCATGTTTTAGAACTAAAATGGTTTTTCTAAGTCCTCTATTTCAGCTATAATCATTTCTGACTTTCTAAAAGCAGATTTTAAATGTTTAAGGACTCAACATCAGATCTTAGTTCCAAGTTATAGGACCTGTACCTGTTAACTTTAGTAATGCATTCAGGAGTACAGAGATGTTCCAATACCTTGGCTTCATCATGATCTTCCATCAGTGCTTGGTTTGGAAAAGCATCTTCCACCTGAAAGCTCCAGTCAAAGCATCATTCTTCAACAGCAACAGCAGCTTGCTGCTTTGACTTCTCATTATGGAGAGCTTTGTCAGTGTAGTTTGGTCTGGATTGTGTTTGGCCATCATTCTAGGTGCCTTAAACTCTCTGGCAAAGTGGCCTATCAGGTTACAGTTGTAACACTTGACTTTTCCTTGTCTAGTCCAAACTTTCCACTGGTTGCATTGCTTGGAAACTTCCTTCCAGTCCTCTTGTAGAACTTCTTGGCTCTGTGAGTGAGAAGAGCCATCTGCTGGACTATTCCATGTATTCCAGATCATCTGGATGATACAGTCTAGGTCTTCAAGAGTGAAAAGAGAGTTGCCACAGCTTTCATTAGAAGACACAAAAGCTTGAGAGAGCTTGTCTCTTGGAATGGGCTTCCTTGAGTGCAGTTCTCCTTTGGTGTCTCTGGGAAGGTGATGAAAGGACCCTTGGGTGAGTTGTCAGGGTAGCATAAGAGATGATGTTTGGGTTCTATGTTGTCCCTTTCAACCACATGTAGGGCTGAACCCATTTGATTGTTGGAGTTGCCAGATGAACCTTGCATGTTCACCATCTTGTATCCACTGAGATCCCATATAACTCTGTCAGAGTAAGAGTTTGAGATTTTTAATTCTCTTGATCACCACACAGTAGTGTGTACTGCCTAGGAAGTGAGGACATGAAACTTCCTTACAATGTCTCTGTTTTCAAGAGAAACTCCTCCATCCACTAGGGTATCCAAAATCTCAAACATACCTGAAGTACTGCTGAGTCATGGTTTCACCTGTTTGAAGGTGAAGTTTTCAAACTACTGCTTCAGGATATCCTTTGTTCTCCTTGGCTTCAGAAGAACCCTCATACATCAGTTTCAGTGCATCCCAAACTGTTTGAGTTTTGCCCTTCTTGAAACCTCTATACACAGAGTTTGGAAGGGCAATTTGAAGAGCTGTCATGGCTTTTCTGTCTATCTCTACTCTCTTCCTATCTTCATCAGAGTAGTTAGCCACATCTTTAGGATCATACCAGCACCAGTAGCAGAAGGTGTGCTGGGTATGAAAGGTCATTCTCAATAGACTCCCATTCTTGAATCAAGAGACCTGATGAAACCTTCCATTCTTAAACACCAGTGTCAAACTCATCAAGAGTGATCAGTGGGGACTTGTTCATGGTTCCAGTTTCCATATAAGTTTTGGAAATGGCTGCCATTTGAAAAGTTTAGTATTTGTGTGCGTGAGGGATCTAAAGATGGTGAGATCTTATATCAAGAGCCTGGAATGCTCTGATACCAAATGCAGGATCGTTGAAGGTGTAGAGTTACAAACAAACAACAAAGAGGAGATAAACTAAACTTATCAAACAGTAAACTGGATTAACCAAGTGGTGATACTAAGAACACAAGTAAATATGAGACAAAACACAAAGAACACAAGTGTTTGGGTTTCAAGAATGTAGTATATTGCCTTCTCTATGTTCTATTACAATGTGTTACAAAAGCATATTCGAAAGATACAAGAACATGAGATACTTATACAACATCCTACAGTCTCTATACTTTGAAAGCCAACCAGATACAATTGACTAGACACACACAAAATCAATTGTAGAGTCAAAAGGCAGATTGCCTTTTGACTAGTGACTATGACATGCCATAGCTCACATCCTTATCTATTACAAAAAGGATAAAGTACATAAAGTAGAAAGTTACAGACTCAAGACCTCAATATACAATACCAAAAGCATGGACTTTTCACCAAACCATATTAGTTGGTGACTTGCAGATTTGCAGCGGAAAGGTGTCCAGCTTTATGGAACAGTACATCAGATAAAGCATGTTACTAAAATCTTCGAAGAAATCTGTCTTCATGAACTTGAAGCTTCGGAAGACTTTGCCTCTGAGGCTTTCGGAAGACTTCATCTTTGGCTTCGGAAGATGTTGGTCTTGGCTTCGGAAGATTTCACACTTAGAGTATTTCTGTTGCACATGTGAAACTTCCGAAGCATTCCACTTTAATGCACTTGTGCAGCATGCAGGAAAGACTAAAGATGTTTAGGTTGCATCAGCCTCTTCATTAATCTCTACAATATATTATATAATATATAGTATATAATATTATCTATATTATATATAATATATATATAATATAGATATAGTATTATGCATATGTAGTCAATGCTATCATACTACTTGTAGGTTTATAGTATTGTGCATATCTCATACATAATGTGTAGTTAGGGGTTGTTTGACCATTTATGAATGATTAAGTGCTGAACCATAAAATATTTGAATCATTAAGTATTGAACCATTAAAAAGATCTGAACCATTAAGAGTTAATATAGATTAACTATTCAAAGGTAAATATCTTATCAATTCAGATAAGTGGTCTTTACCATTCATTATTAGACCTCTTAACATTCAGCATTGTATAATCCTTAACCATTCTAGGCAAATGTCTGAACAATTCAGAAATTTGTTCCAAACAAACAATCTGAACTATTAAGTGTGAATCATTCAGACATCTAAACCCATTAAGAAGCTAATCAAGATATTACCAAACACCCCTTAGTTAGATTTAGTTTAACACCTTACACACACAACACACACACACACACACATATATATATATATATTATATTATATATATATACTATATATATATATATATTAACTTTTCAATTTTGTTTTGTAAGGATTGTAATGGGAGGCAACCCGATGAAACCCTTTCCAAAATTGATTTTTCATCACCCATCTTAAGATGTTGGTTAACACCTCGTCTTAGGTCCACCTAACAAAATCTTGTAGCGGCCTATATTTAGATGTGCTCTCTGATGCTTTTTAATACCATCCCAAGTTCCATCAAGGTTATATTCATAAGAACATCTTAATTTTTCCTCGTGCTTGAATGCTTATATTTGATGAGCTTTACCCCAAAGCTTCTGATTCCGTTTTAAACTTAAAAACCACTTGGCAAGTAAAATAAATTTAGTTGCCCTTAGAGTGCTTATGCTTAGATCGCCATGCTACTTTGGGGCTAAATACTTACCCCAAGCAATCAATGAATTTTTTTTAAATAGTGTGATGACTTATAAGATATACGGGCGCCCATGGTTCATATGGAGAAAAAGAATTAAATGTTACAATAAAGTTTTTGACAATATCACCCTAATCTTTCACTTTTTATATGAACCATAGGGCGCCTATACATGTGAAAAGTCATTCAATCATTCAAAAAAGTAAAAGACATGGCAACTGCGACAATGATGTTCAGAGGCGTCATCATGTTTACATGTTGGGGGAGGTGAAGACAACTGTTCAAGACAAATGTTGAAATCTTGTTGTTTCGATGCCACTGTCTTGAGAGGTGCTGACACTTCATATTTGAAAGGATAGTTGATGGAATGGATATTACGAGGAAAAATATAGAAACAAAAAAATATTTCAAGAATTTCCCTTAAAAAATGTAGTTCTTAGAGCATTCATATTGCATTTATTATAAGATCTTTATCTTACATTAAAAATTATAATTTTTTCTTCTCTTCTTTCAATTAAAAATAATATTTTTATATTTTTGTTTATATTTTTATTCTTCTTTACTTACAACCACTTTCAATAAATTAAAAATAAAATAAAGGTTAAAGAGTGTTTTATTCAAGTATACAAATATATAATAACTCTTCTACATCACAATTACTTAAAACCATTTCATATTTCATATGATATAAAGATTTCACTCACAAACTTTAAGTAATGGGATGTGAATGCTCATAGTACAATAATTGACCATTTGATTAAGAAATAGGGTGATTAGTATGACACCTAATTAGTAAAAGGGATTTTTACATATTTTCTTTTCCTAAGACCATAAATTACATATTTTCCCAAGCTAAAATATTAATTATATATATCCTCTTTCTAAAAAATATATATTACATATTTATTCATTTCATTAACTTAACCTATTAAATAATTATTTTACCTTGCTTTTACTAAGTGATTTTACACATTAATGTTTTATTATTATAAAAGTTTGAAATCTTTGTCAATTATATTTTATTTGAAGATATAAGTTTGATTATCGGTTAATGTTGTTTAGAAATAAAATTTAAAACAATGTGAAATTTTTTGTTTTATTTTATATAGAAAACTCGAATTTAGGTAACTATGGAACTGATAGTCTTTGAAAGTGAAATATATAAAAATAATTTAAGAAAAATACAAGTAATATAATTATTAAATAAATAAATTTAATATAATAGGTAATATGTAATATATATGTATTAAAAGCGGAAATAGTAATTGAACTTAGACTTAGGTAAATATGTAATTAATTACTTTAGAGAAGGGAAATATGTAAACGCCCCTTGGTAAAACATCTCTATCATCGAATTAGATATTCAAAATATTTTTTTAAATGAAACAAATATAGAAACAATCGTTAATAACTAAGAAATTATTATCTTTTGAATAGGGATGGGAAACAAGATTGCCGTGTTGCTGAAGTAATGGAAGTTTTATGACATCTTTTATTTTAGCAAATACTAAATTTTATTATGCATACATATATTTCAAGATACAATAACTAAAATCCACAGTGATTGGCATCCCGTCTCCTCCTTGTTTTATAATTAAATTATGTTGCAGTAAAAGATAGGAAATCGAAATATATAAGTCACAATATCCTTGAAGAGTTTGCATCCAATTTGACCCAACTCAAACTTTCCAATCTGTTTTTTTAATAAATAAATGTTCCATCAAATTCTAAGACAAATAGATAGGACCTGGATTAGAGGGGGACGTTCAACATGTTATTTATGCTTTATTAATATTTGCGAGTATTATGCTATAGCTACCAATAAATAAAAAATCCATCAAGACTTTATTGGTAATGAATGAAAACGACACATTAAGTTTTTATTATTATTAAGATTAATGTTATTGTTAGTTTTTAAAAGCAAAATGGCGCACGGTACGATGGATGACTCATTCATCATCTTCAACCACACTTCAGTTTTTGGTGTCGGTTGTATTTTATAAATGCAAATTAATCACTCTTCCAAACTTATATTAATTCTTTTCCAAAAAACCATTTCTTTTTTCTCCCAGCTAAAAAAGTACTTATATTTTACATATTATACAAACATCTATTTTTATTATTAACATATTTTTTTTCTGTTTCTTCATGTATTTATATTTATAATATATATGTATAGAGATAGAAAAAATAAAATTAATTTAGTGTACCATATAGCCCATATTTAAACCAAGTCACTAAATTGAAACATTATAAACATTGGTTGCTATTTTAGTGACATGTCAATTTTTATGTTAATTTTAAGTTAATTTTATTTATAGATTAAAACCATTAGTATTCAAGTTCATTTAATTACTCTTTTACTTTAATAATCTGGTTTGCATATCGGGGTCCAGTTTAGTTTAAATTTCACCAAATTTCCAGGTGCTTCTTATTTTCTTTGAATTAAGGGGGTGGTGTTTCTGTTTTCTCCGGGTCAAAATCTCTAATTCCTTTCTTTGGTTTTATGTTTTCTTCTTTGTATTTGCTCCTAAATTAGTTATTAATCATCTGTCATCGTTATTTCACCAAACCACCTGCCATGTAAGGCTCCGTTCCCAGGACGCTCACAACCGATCAATCATCATACAAAACATACATATAATTTCTAACATTATTAAACATTTGCAGTCGAATAACCTTAAACCATTTCATATATTCATAATCGTTTTTGCAAAATAATACAACACTGTTAATGCAGGACGTTGAAGGGTGGTCAAATAAAAAACACAAACGACACAAGAGGAGAGTAACTAAACTTAATCAAACTGTGAACTGGATTAACCACAAGTAAAGACACTAAGACACAAGTAATTAGAGACAGAACACAAAAACAAGATACACAATGACAGGTTTTCAAGATTGCAATATATTGTTTTCTCAATGTTCTATTACAAATGTTACAAAGCATAAAGATAAAGTTACAAGAACACGAGATACTTATACTACAATCTACAGCCGGCCATACTATGAAAGCCAGCTGGATACAATTGACTAGACTCAAAACAAAATCATTTGTAGAGTCAAAAAGGCAGATTGCCTTTTTGACTTTGTGACTATGACATGCCATAGCTCACATCCTTATCTTTTACAAAAAGGATAAAGTACATGAAGTAGAAAGTTTACAGACTCAAGACCTCAATGTACAGTTACCAAAAGCATGGACCTTTTTACCAACTTATGTAAGTTGGTGACTTTATAGAGTTGCAGTGGAAAGGGGTCCAGCTTTATAGAAAAGTACATCAGATAAAGCATGTTGTTAAAAGTCTTTGGAAGAAATCTGTCGTAGAGCTTCGAAGACTTTGTCTTTGAAGCTTTGGAAGACTTCATCTTTGGCTTCGGAAGATATTGGTCTTGGCTGGAAGATTTCACATTTAGAATATTTCTGTTGCTTGTGTAAAACTTTGAAGCATTCTTCTTCAGTACTTGCGCAACATGCATGCGAAAAGACTTTGGTTGCTTCAGCCTCTATACATATTCTCTACAAACTTCCTAGGCTGATGCTACCAAAACTCTTGAATACTTCAGGTATCAACAGTCCTCATCAGGATAATAACCAGTCTTTCTTCATAAGACAATCAAGATCCTTCAGACTATCAAAGTGTCTTCTCATGTCAAAGAGATCATGCAGAGGCAACTAAAAGATGTCTTGCAAGTGTAGACATTTTCAATGCCATGATCTCTTATGACATGCCATCTTTCTGGATTTGTAGTGTATGTCCAAGACAGGATGGGTCTTTTTGATGCAAGAGAGTGTTGGAATGGGAGATGATGGAGCATCCTCTGGCTGCACATCCTCAGGATGTTCAGACTCATCCTAAGGTTCAGAAAAGGATGTAGTCTTCTTCTTCTTTGGCTTTGGTTTAGAAGCCATCCTTTTCTTTCTTTTTACAACTTTTAGCTGAGAAGACTGGCCTGCAGTACCGGATTGATCTTCATTGTCTTTCTCAGTTGGGTCTTCTACTCTCACAGGTTCAGATTGAGAGTGAGTCTGACTCTGCTATGGATCAGAAGATGAAGCTTACTGAGATTCAGCAGGAGGTCCAGGTTGTGATGTCTCTGGTTGTTCAACCTTAACCTCTACTTCAGGTGGGGCTTGACTTGGAGGGGAATGTAAGTCAACCAGCTCTCCACTTTTTATCTTCTGCTTGATCACCCTTATATGCTCATCCATAGTGGATAGAGACATGGGGCCAAGTCTCCTTCTGAAGAATCCATACAGCTTCAAGAAGCTCATCATCCTCTGCCTGTCAGCAGATTTCTTCATGCTTTTGTGGATGATGGCTCTTGACTTAGCAGCTTCTTCCTTTAGCTTTCATTTGGTTGTCTTTCTCTCCTTGACTATCTCAAGTTCAAGTTGTTTAAGATACTCAAACCCAATATAGTCAAAGGATAAGGGAAGAAATGCTTCTGCCTAATAGAGGCATGTGGCACTCAGGTAGTTGATCATCTTAATCCTTTCTTCTTCTTTAACTACCTGAGGTTCTTGTGAACCATATCCTCATATGCAGGGCTTTCTTGAACTGGGAAGAGAGTAGGCACATGCTTGTATAATCTTTTCTTTCTTCTATCTTCTTGATTTGTACTAGCAGCTTTGCATCTTCTGCCTCTTTCTTCCCCTTGACCTTTTTAGGTCAACCAGTTCATTGAGTTCATTAAAGGGGAGAGAGATGACATTATCTAGCATGTCATCTCTCTCCCCTTAGAGGAACTTAATGAACTAGTTGACCTGGAAAGGTCAAGGCAGATGAAATAGGCAGAAGATGCAGAGCTGCTAGAACAAAACAAAGAAGATAGAAGAAAGAAAAGATTATACAAGCATGTGCCTACTCTCTCCCCAGTTCAAGAAAGCCCTGCATATGAGGATGTGGTTAAACAAGAACCTCAGGTAGATAAAGAAGAAGAAAGGATTAAGATGATCAACTACCTGAGTGCCACAAGCCTTTATCAGGCAGAAGCACTTCTTCCTTTATCCTTTGACTATATTAAGTTTGAGTATATTAAACAACTTGAACTTGAGATAGTCAAGGAGAGAAAGACAACCAAAAGAAAGCTAAGGGAAGAAGCTGCTAAGTCAAGAGCCATCATCCACAAAAGCATGAAGAACTCTGCTGACGGATAGAGGATGATGAGCTTCTTGAAGCTATATGGATTCTCTAGAAGGAGACTTGGCCCCTGTCTCTATCCACTATGGATGAGCATAAAAGGGTGATCAAGCAAAGATAAAAAGTGGAGAGCTGGTTGACTTACATTCCCCTCCAAGTCAAGACCCACCTGAAGTGGAGGTTAAGGTTGAACAACCAGAGACATCACAACCTGGACCCCCTGCTGAATCTCAGCAAGCTTCATTTCTGATACACAGTAGGGTCAGAATCACTCTCAATCTGAACCTATGAGAGTCGAAGATTCCAACTGAGAAAGACAATGAAGATCAATCCGGTACTGCAGGCCAGTCTTCTCAGTTAAAAGTTGTAAAAAGAAAGAAAAGGATGGCTTCTAAACCAAAGCCAAAGAAGAAGAAGAAGACTGCATCCTAATAGAACGTCAGTATGAGTCAGAACATCCTGAGGATGTGCAGCCAGAGGATGCTCCATCATCTCCCATTCCAATAGCTCCTCTTGCATCAGAAAGACCCATCATGTCCTGGACATACACTACAAATCTAGAAAGATGGCATGTCATCAGAGATCATAGCATTGAAAATGTCTACACTTGGCAAGACATCTTTCAGTTGCCTCTACATGATCTCTTTGACATGAGAAAACAATTTGATAGTCTGAAGGATCCTGATCATCTTATGAAGAAAGGATTGGTTATTATCCTGATGAGGACTGTTGATACCTAAAGTATTCAAGAGTTTTGGTAGCGTCAGCCTAGGGGAGTTTGTAGAGAATATGTATAGAGGCTGAAGCAACCAAAGTCTTTCTGCATGCATGCTGCGCAAGTACTGAATAATAATGCTTCAGAAGTTTCACACAAGCAACAAAAATATTCTAAGTGTGAAATCTTTCGAAGCCAAGACCAATATCTTCCGAAGCCAAAGATGAAGTCTTCCAAAGCTTCATAGACAAAGTCTTCCGAAGCTCTACACTTGCAGACAGATTTCTTTCGAAGACTTTTAACAACATGCTTTATCTGATGTACTTTTCTATAAAGCTGGACCCCTTTTCGCTGCAACTCTATAAAGTCACCAACTTACATGAGTTGGTTGAAAAGGTCCATGCTTTTGGTAACTGTACATTGAGGTCTTGAGTCTGTAAACTTTCTACTCATGTACTTTATCCTTTTTGTAATAGATAAGGATATGAGCTATGGCATGTCATAGTCACAAAGTCAAAAAGGCAATCTGCCTTTTTGACTCTACAATTGATTTTGTTTTGAGTTTAGTCAATTGTATCCAGCTGGCTTTCATAGTATAGCCGGCTGTAAGATGTAGTATAAGTATCTCATGTTCTTGTAAATTTATCTTTATGATTTTAAACACTTGTAATAGAACATTAAGAAAGCAATATAATGCAATCTTGAAAACCATCTCACTGTGTATCTTGCTCTTGTGTTCTGTCTCTTAATTACTTGTGTTCGTAGTGTCTTTTTGTGGTTAATCCAGTTCATAGTTTGATTAAGTTTAGTTACTCTCCTCTTTGTGTTGTTGTGTTCTATTTGACCACCCTTCAACGGTCCTACAGTTACAATTACAAAACATCATTTGTTCACATTACAATGCAGAAACATTATCGTTATACAAAATGGATGTTATCCAAAATGAGCCAATTAGCCGCCCGTGCAATCCTCAGCAATCATCACTTGCCAACTGGAAACACATAAAAGTCAGCGTTGCTGAGTGAGTTCTAGTTTAAAATAAAATCTACTTTTCTTTCGTTTAAAACCTTCCTTCAGATTCATATGTGATAAAGCATCATACGTACACATAGATAATTAGCATTATTATGTTTCATCATCGTTCGTTAACTTTCATTCATTCATTGTCATACATCATCATTATCATTCGTTATCTTCCTTACCGTTCATTACGTACATTCATTATTACTTTATACATTCCGTACCATACCAAGAACTTTACCCCACCGTCATGCATAAAGCGGGTACTGTGCCGAAGTCTATAGTAGACCCCCATACATTGCACCCGGTAGCCTAACCATAGTACCAGGGTAAATTCAGGTGTACCAATGCCATGTGCTATATCCCACCGTCATGCATAAAACGGGTACTGGGCCGAAGTCTATAAATAAACTCCCATACATTGCGCCCGGTGGCCTGACCATAGTATCGGGGTAAGCGACAAAGGTTCCATACAAATGGTCAATCACAAAGATAGACCCCAATATGCATCCTTCTAGGGTAGCTAACCCACACCGTTGAGCTAACACCCTTCATTGGGTGTGAACCTCCTTATATTGCTTGCAAGACTTTCTTTACTTTGCTTTCATTAATGCATTCATTCATTCATTTTGTTCCTCTTTTTATTATCTTCTGCTTTACGTTACATAATACTTTACCATTTACATTCACAACCATACCACGTAAAGCCAGGGAAAATAAACATACATAATAAGGAACATAAACATATCATACAAGGCATCATCATACACATCACATCATCATGCATGCCACGAATCATATCATCATCCATCACATTATCTATGACTTTAAAAAGTCATCCTACATTACCCTCGTGGACCTCTCAAGTCAAAGCCTAAACTTTACATTTTCTCCAAAAAAACTCAAAAAATATTCTAAGTCTTAGGCGCATGGGCACTATGCAGGCGCATGGGAACACTTCGGAGCATGGGAAAGTTCTAGGCGCATGGGCACTATACGGGCGTATGACCAACACTTAGGCGTCTGGCCACATATCTAGGCAAATAGGCACTATGCAGGCGTATGAGTGCCTGGGCGCATGGGCACTATGCAGGCGCATGGGCTTTCTGGGCGTCTGGGCACTTAGTCAAATTCAACCTAAATCCTAGGCGCATGGTAACTATTTGGGTGCATGAGGTTTGGGGCATGGGAACACTTAGGAAAATCACCCGTTTGGCGCATGGGCCACTATTTAGGCGCATGGGTAGCCAACTTACATTAAACAACATATTTCAGTCCCCAGCCTATCATCTAACATGTTCTAAGCTTAACACTAGCATTCTAAGCTATAGAAACACATTCATAACATAATCATAATCATATAAACACCCAAAATCAAACCCCACCTGCAAACACATTCATACACATTCTTACGGGTGTAAACCCATTTTTATAAAAATGAACATACATGCATTTCCAACCCCAAATCAGTTTAAAACAAGTAAAAGAGGGTTCTAGAACTCATCTTAGCAGCCTTTGGGTATGACTTCCTTCAAAACCCGTTTGCTATGAGTCCAACACCTAGAGACCCACCAAAAACACACACACTGAACACATAAACACACATAAGCACATAACCGAGGCATGGGCTGACCAAGAATATTCAAAAACACAATTCTTACCTTCGAATCCGAGTTCTCCTTCTTGTTCTTCAAAAAATCCGAACCTTTCCGCTCTTTCTCTCTCTAATCGAACAAAAAGGTGATTTGCAAGATAGAGTGGGCGGCCATACCACCTTTTACACCAAATTTTATACTTTTTGTCCTTTTGACACATTTAGCCCCTCTACTGGGTTAATTGTATTTCTTTCTTTTTATTCATTTATATTCTTTCTTTCTTGCCTTTATAAAAATATCCGGGTGTTACAAGTCTACTCCCCTTATATAGGTTTCGTCCCCAAAATTTGTTATTCCTCAAACATACGAGGGTAATGCTGCCTCATCTCTTCTTCAGTCTCCCACGTCGACTCTGATCCCTTCCTATGCTTCCACTGTACATGCACAAGAGGAACCACCGTACTCCTTCTTTTCTCCTTAATATCAATGATCGCCACTAGTTGCTCCACATAATTGAGCCGTTCATCTACATCGATATCCACCAGTGGTACAACCATATCCTCGTCTGCCAAACATTTCCGCAAATGAGATACATGGAATGTTGGTGAATTCCACTTAACTCATCCGGGAACTCCAATCTATAGGCCACCTCTCCTACTCACGCAATGATTCGGAAAGGCCCTATGACCTTGGGCTCAACTTGCCCCGCTTTCTGAACCGAATGATACCTTTCCAAGGTGAGATCTTCAACACAACTCTATCACCCACCTGGAACTCAATGGTCTACGTCTTTTATCGGCATACGACTTCTGCCTATCCTTGGCTGTCTTCATGAAGGCTTTGATCTTTTCAAGGTTTTCAGTCGTAGCCTCGATCGCCTCTATACTTTCCAACTCTTTCTGACAATATCACCCCAACAAACGGATGTTCTACATCTTCTACCGTATAGCATCTTATAAGGGGCATACCAATACTGACATGAAAACTATTGTTATATGAGAACTCAGCTAACGGTAAGTGGTCATCCCAACTTCCTCCAAAATCAATGATGCATGCTGGAGCTCTCCAACTGACCATCCGTCTGAGGATGATAAGTCGTGCTAATATGTAACCTCGGCCCCATAGCATCATGAAATTTATTCCAAAATTTAGATGTAAACCAGGTGTCCCGATCGGACACAATGGACACCGACACACCATGACGAGTTATAATTTCCTTGATGAACAGATCCGCCAACCTCTCAGATGAATATGACTCGCGGATCGGTAGGAAGTGAGCACTCTTCGTCAAATGATCAACCATCACCCATATGGCATCATACCCTCACGTGGTACGCGGTAGCTTCGTAATAAATTCTATGGTGATATGCTCCAACTTCCACTCCGGTATATCCAACGGTTGGATCTTCCCATACGGCTTCTGATGCTCGGCCTTCACTTGTAAACAAGTAAGGCACTTACTTACATACTCAACCACATCACGTTTCATACCTGGCCACCGATAATTTTTCTTCATATCTTGATACATTTTGTGTTACCGGGATGAATAGAGTATCGAGTCTTATGAGCTTCATCCATGATCTTCACACGTAGATTCCCAAAACAAGGAATCCACATCCATCCGAATCGGGTTCTAACACCGAGGTTGTTTTCACCCAACTCCGCGACCAGACCTCTCATTCCTTCAAAGTCAAGATGATCTTCTTCAATGACTCATCTTGAAACTCCTTTACTTGCGTCATCACATCAGAGGTCATAATCAACTGATAGGCTTTCACCCAAATCGGCTCGGGTTTCTTCTTTCGGCTAAGAGCATCTGCCACCACGTTGGCCTTGCCTGGATGGTAATGGATCTCGCAATCATAATCATTTGAGAGCTCCAACCATTCCTCTGCCTCATGTTCAAGTCTCTCTGCTCAAAGAAGTACTTCAAGCTCTTGTGGTCAGTGAATATGATGCATTTTATCCGGTATAGGTAGTGCCTCGAAATCTTTAATGCAAAGACCACAACTTTTAGTTAACCTCATGAACTTTTAGTTGTCCGGATGCATAGGCTATAATCTTTCCTCGTGCATCAACACACATCCTAACCCGAGTATGAAGCATCTGAATAAACCACCAAATTTTCGCTTCCATCGGGTAACGACAAGACAGGAGCTTGAGTCAACCTCACCTTTAACTCCTCAAAAGAATTCTTTTGATCTTGACCCCATACAAACTTCACATCTTTACGGGTCAATTTATTCAACGGAGAAGCTATCTTAGAGAAGTCTTAAATGAATCTCCTATAATAGCCCGCCAAACCCAAGAAACTACAAATCACGGATGGAGTCTTTGGAGACTTGCATTGCATCACCGCCTCCACCTTCGTCGTGTCCACCATAATCCCCTTGGGATGCACTACATGACCCAAGAACCAAACCTCGCGCAACCAGAACATGCATTTGGAGAACTTGGCATACAACTTCTCCTTCCTCAACGTCTCCAACACTTCCCAAATGTGACTGGCATGCTCTTCCTCGCTCCTCGAATAAATCAGGATATCATCAATAAACATAATCACTTATTTATCCAACATCCGCCGACACACTCGATTCATCAAGTCCATAAAAGCAGCTGGCGTGTTGGTTAAACCAAAAGACATAATGAGGAACTCGTATTGTCCATAACGCATGCGAAAAGCTGTTTTAGAATGTCTTGCTCCTTTACTTTTAACTGATGGTAACAAGATCGAAGGTCTATCCTCAAGAACCAACTAGCACCTTGGAGCTGATCAAACAGATCATCAATTCTCGATAGTGGATACCGATTCTTCCCTGTCAACTTATTTAGATCCCAGTAGTCAATACACATACTCATGCTACCGTCCTTCTTCTTCACAAATAGGACCAGAGCACCCCATGGAGAGATACTCAGTCTAATGAACCCCTTATCAAGCAACTCTTGCAGTTGCTCCATCAATTGCTTCATCTCATTCGGAGCCAATCGATACGGTGCCTTAGAAACAGGTTGGGCACCGGTATCAAGTCAATCTGGAACTCGTCCTCGCGGTTCGGTGGCACACCTGGTAAGTCTTCTGGAAACACTTCCAGAAAGTCACACACAATCGGTACATCAGACAGTTGTGGTGTTGGCCGCATCCACATCCTTCATGTAGGTCAAGTAGGCACTACATTCATGCCTCATGCACTTCCCTACCACTGCCATTGAAATCAATTCCGAAATCGTAGTGACCCGATCACCATAGACCGTCACCGAACTCCCGTCAGGCGCTATCAATTGAATCATCTTCTTGCGACACACAATGTTTGCCTAGTATTCCGCCAACCAATCCATTCCTAGGACTACATCGAACCCCAAGGGTATCACGAATGGTCTAACAGGAAACTTATGACCTTCTAGTTCTGTGTCACAACCTTCTATCATCTCAGAAATCCAGGTATTACCTATGGCAGTTTCTACATCAAAGGGCTTATCTATACTCCTATTACTAACATATAATTTTGCACAGAAAGCAGCGGAAATAAAACTTTTACTAGCACTAGAATCAATAATACAGAAGCTAGAGTTTGGTTTACTAGAAATGTACCTGACACAACATCGGGGTCCATCCTAGCCTGCTTTTGCATCATCGTGAACGCTCTAGCGCTCGCCCTCTGCCCTTTAGTCCTGGTCATTTTCTTCCCTGTTCCGAAACTCTATGCCCTCAGCTTCTTACAGTCCCTGCTCATGTGACCCTCTCCACCACAGTTAAAACATCTGGCCACACGACAATCCTTTGCTATATGCCCCATCCTCCCACATTTGAAGCATAATTCGATCCCATCCTACATTCTCCGGTATGATCCTTTCTATATTTGCCACACCTCTTCGAACCCGCACCAATGTGAGCACACGGTGCTCATCCACCCGTGCACTCTTGTTGCTCGTCGGGGCACTACCCCGACCAAACCTCTTCCCATTCTAGTTTCGGTCACCACCACCTTTCTTACTCACCTCAGCCACCACCACCTCATGCTCATCATATGACCTTACCGCCAAATCAACCGCTGACCTAAACGTACTCGGTCGGGCGATAATCAGGTGCCTGTGAAGTCTGTCGGCAAGCCTTGAATATACCTCTTGATCTTTCGTGATAGAGGCGTTACCTGATCCGGCATTAGCAATGTCATCTCGTTGAACTTGGTGGTGTATTGCTAATGCATCATGGTTCCCGCCTCCAGCTACAAAAACTCCCTCTCAACCTTTTCCATCTCCCTATGAGGACAAAATTCCTTAATCACCAACTTCTTCAACTCTGGCCACCTCATTCTCCCGATAACCTTGCTACCCTCAACTTGGAAAATATTATCCCACTAACACAACGCCGAGTCCACGAATGAGCGGGTGGTAAACATCACTTTCTGGTCTTCTTGGCACTCGCTAATATCAAGCATAACCTCCATCTCTCTCACCCATCAGTGAGCAGCAACACAGTGCCATTACCATCAAAGGTTAGGGGCTTGCACCTTTGAAATGCCATATAGTTACAGCCTCGTGCTGCCTCAGGCACAGGCTCTTCCTCTTCCTCTTTATCAGTAGAGACAACCGTCTCAGTCTCCATTGCTCTCTTTCTCCCGTGGACCTTCTCCTCTCCTCCCTTTCGCTTTCTCATGCTACCTTTTATCACTTCGGTCAACACAGACCGTAGGATCATCTATATGACCTGATGAACCTCCTCTACAAAAACCTCCTTCACTAAGGCTCTCAAGTTAGCACTCTCATCCCTAGCCTCCGGATGAGAGGTCACGGGCTCTTTATAAACCACATCTTCAGTTCTAGGTCTTCCTCTTGTGGCTCGTGGTCCAGTACCACGTCTACCACGACCTCCACCACGTGAAGCCTTTGACGATTTAACCACCGGCCATCATCTAAACACACTATAAGATTCAAACACTAAGACGACCATTCAAGGGAATAGCTCAGTTTATGTCAAGTATAATAAATTCCTAATTACGGTGGCTAGTTGTGACTAGCCACTTACTTTACTCTTCATACCTCAAGCATTTCTTATCGTGACTACATCATTATCTAAATCTACTAAAATCACATAAACCACATAACATGTGCATGTAAGACCGGTTATAATTTAAGAAAATACCTGATGGCATGCAACTACTCGGATTGGCATCCCTTCCCTTTGCCCTATTTTCAGTTTAATTTTAGATTTTCTTTTGAAAATTTATCTGTTTCACTTAAACTTTGGCTCTGTACTAACTTGTAAGGCCCTGTTCCCGGGACACTTATAGCTGGTCAATCATCGCACAAAAACATACATATAATTTTTAACATTATTAAACATTTGCAACGAAGTTAACTTAAACCATTTCATATATTAATAATTGTTTTTGCAAAATAATACAACATTATTAAGAATTACAAAACATCATTTGTTCGCATTACAATGCAAAAACATTATTGTTATACAAATGGATGCCATCCAAAATGACCTAAGTAGTCGCCCGTGCCATCCTCAGCAACCATCACTTGCCAACTAGAAACACATAAAAGTCAGCATTGTTGAGTGAGTTCTAGTTTTAAAATAAAAAATTCTTTTCTTTTCATTTAAAACCTTCCTTTACATTCATACGCGATCAAGCATCATACGTACATATAGATAATAACATTATTATCTTTCGTCATTGTTTGTTAACTTTCATTCATTTATCATCGTACGTCATCGTTATCATTCTTTATATCGTCCTTACCGTTCATTACGTACATTCATCATTACTTCATTAAATTCCGTACCGATACCATGAACTTTACCCCACCGTCATGCATAAAGCGGGTACTGGGCTAAAGTCTGTAATAGACCCCCATACATTGCGCCCGGTGGCCTAACCATAGTATCAGGGTAAATTCAGGTGTATCAATGCCATGTGCTATACCCCATCATCATGCATAAAGAGGGTACTAGGCCGACGTATATAAATAAACTCCCGTACATTACGCCCGGTGGCCTGACCACAGTACCGGGGTAAGCGACAAAGGTTGATACAAATGGTCAATCACAAAGATAGACCCTAGTGTGCATCCTTCTGGGGTAGCTAACCCACACACGGTTGAGCTAACATCCTTCATTGGGTTTGAACCTCCTTACATTGCTTGCAAGACTTTCTTTACTTCCTTTCATTATGCATGCATTCATTCATTACGTTTTCTCTTTCATTATCTTACGCTTGACGTTACATAATACTTTACCATTTACATTCACACCATACCACATAAAGCCAGGGAAAATAAACATACATAATAAGGAACACAAACATAATCATACAAGCATCATCATACACATCGCATCATCATGCATCCCACGAATCTATCATCATCCATCATATCATCTATGACTTCAAAAAGTCATCCTACATTCACCCCGGGAACCTCCTAAGTCAAAGCTTACACTTTATATTTTTCCCTAAATCTCAAATATATTATAAGTCTTAGGCGCATGGGAACTATGCAGGCGTATGGGAACACTTAGGCGCATGGAAAAGTTCTAGGTGCATGGGCACTATACGGGCACATGACTAACACTTAGGCATCTGGGCACATTTCTAAGCGCATGGGCATTATGCAGGCGCATGGGCTTTCTGGGTGTCTAAACACTTATTCAAATTCATCTTAATCCTAGGCGCATGGTTACTATTTGGGCGCATGGTAACACTTAGGCAAATTCACCCGTTGGGCACATGGGCTAGTATTTAAGTGCATGGGTAGCCAACTTACACTAAATAACATAATTCATCCCCAATCCATCATCTAACATGTTCTAAGCTTAACACTAGCATTCAAAGCTATAGAAACACATTCATAACATAATCATAACCATATAAACACCCAAAATCAACCCCACCCGCAAACACATTCATACACATTCTTACAGGTGCAAACTCATTTTTTAAAAATATACATATATGCATTTCCAGCCTCAAATCAGTTTAAAACAAGTAAAAAGGGAGTTCTAGAACTCACCTTAGCAGCCTTTGGTATGACTTCCTTCAAAATCCTTTTGCTATGAGTCCAACACCTTGAGACCCATCAAAAAAACACACACCCAAAAACATAAACACACATAAGCACATAACCGAGACATTGACCAACCAAGAACATTCACAAACACTAAATTCTTACCTTAGAATCCGACTTCTCCTTCTTGTTCTTCAAAAATTCCAAACTCTTCTGCTCTTTCTCTCTCTAACCGAACAAAAAAGTGATGTGTAACATAGAGTGGGCGGCCATACCATCTTTTACACCAACTTTTTATACTTTTTGTTCTTTTGACACATTTAGCCCCTATACTTGGGTTAAATTGTATTTCTTTCTTTTTCTCCATTTATATTCTTTCTTTCTTCCCTTTATAAAAATATCCAGGTGTTACATGCCACCCTCATCACCAAACCCTCTACCATATCTATTAACTTTTCACCCTCCACATCACCCATTAATTTAAAGAAAAAGGGAAAAGAAATCAGAAACTTTACATGCCATCACCCCATCTCTTTTTCCTTAATACTATTAACTTCTGACCTAATAGTTTAAAATTATAATTAGATCATATTCTACTAACCTTCATAACTTTATTTTATAAACTTTTTTTATTCTATCATACTAACCTATAACTCTTCTAGACTAATAGGAGAGTGACATGTGCCACCACCATTAAACTAATAAGAAGGGTAAATTATAGAAAAACATATTTAAAATTTTTTCTAATCAAGCATCATTGCATCCTTTTTTTTAAGAAAATATTCCTCTTTCGCATTTAAAATATGCATAACTATTTATACAATTTTGTTTCTTTATGAAAACTACACCATTAATTAGATAGTATTTTTATCTTTAATTTCATGACACTTTTCTCAAACTTTTGTCATTATATATATATATATATATATATTATATATATATATATATATATATATATATATATATATATATATATTATATATATATATATATATATATATATATATGTAAAAAACAGTTGCATATATGTAACAATTTTCCATACTTTTTCTATAGTTATATTTATCACACCCTAACCGATGGTGAAATCATCAGGGCTGGCGAATGTGAATTAGTTGTTCATAGCACATTGAATTAAATAAATTAAAATTAATAGTGGATATTATTTTCATGGAATAGCACTAATCAAACAATACATAACAATCAAATAAAAACAAAAGAAAATTAATGATATTGTCTTTAAGTTTTGACTAAGTCCAAGCCCTAACTATACATTTAGAAGTCTAGTAATCTGCATTCTTGAAATTAGTGAAAAAGTAATGAGTCGGTAAACGTATTAGCCGATAAGCAAGTGTAGTTTTGAATATATATACATAGATTGATTAAAGGACTAAAAACAATTCAATTCACATGATAATATCAACACTTGTAATGCAATAGTGTAACATAAAAGACAAACCAATACAATCAAACTTAATGAATGAATTGACTCGATCCGCAGATGAAGCCCTATAAAATTAATTATTCTAGTTTTAATCACCATGTGAATAAACAAATGTGGTGAGTTTTCCAAACCAATAGCATGAACATATAATTACAAATAATAACATAACATGTTTTGACTTGATATAGATTGAAATAACAATGAATATAAATGATAGAATATTGAATCACACAATTCGCCAAATGATAAACATATAAAAATAGGTAATGAATACTCCTATTGTATAATGATGGTTATAGGGTTCATAAGAAAGCTTGGATGCTCAAGAGTCAAGGGTGATGTCATAAAGGATAAAAAATAAAAAATTGATATCAGAATTCATTAGAAGAAGTTAGGACGTTTAGAGAATGCCAAAAGGCGAAAACTAGATTGAAAAAGGATTATTGCACAATCTTTAGATTCTGGACAAAATGTTTGCTACGTGTTTGAATATGTTTTAAAAATATCAAACGGTTTTATAAAATTATAAAAAATTACATTTAACTAGTTTAGAATCTCTTGGACACCTTTCATTAGGAAAGTTTTAATGAAAAGACCCAGAAAAAGGTCAAAATAGCGGCACAAGACAAAAGGTGTTGAAATGCGCATTATCTAGTGAAGGCTATTGTTGAATCTTCCGATTAAGTTTGAAGACATATAAAGTATTTTTAAAAAGGTAATTCGATGAAATTAGTATTGGAGTCTTAGTTTACTCAAATTTAGTTTGTTATGACAAAGTTATGGTTAGTTGAAGTCAAACTACATTCTGCCAAAATTTTAGTAAGTCACTTATGTGCACTTTTAAAATTCTTAAAGCATGAAATGGGTTAGAACAATAATATATCAATACGTAGTATATTAGAATCTATTTAATTTATAAAGAATGTTCCAAGACTTTGGCATAACCATTGTTTAGAGAACAAAATTGTGGAATAACCGAATGCGATGGCATAGCCGTCCATGTGCAGACGAGATTCTTTGTTCACGTTAGCATGTGTTAGCTTGATTTAGGAATGTTAGTGATTGTTAGAAGGTTAATAATCAAATGATCATGATTAAAATAAAAAAAAGATTTGTAGAAGAAACAATAAAAGTAAAAAAATAAAGTCATGAGATCAATAATTGAAACAAATCATTGTAACACCCGGATATTTATTATTTTGAAGCTGGTGAAGAAAGAAAAGAAAATAAAGTCCAAAAGTCGAGGACCAAACTCGCCAACGAAGAAAAGTTGGGGAAATGTGGTCATATATGTAGGGAGAGGGCTGCCCACTCTCCCCACACTCACATTTCAGCTACAAAGAGAAGAATAGAGAGAAAGAGGAGAAAAAAGAGGAAAAGTGTTGGTTCGGGTCGATTCGGGTCGCCAAAATCGTCGTGAAGCAAGTCGAGTCGAAGCTCTTGTCATTGTGCTCGTTTAGGTGAGTTCTAGGACCCCTCTTTTACTTGTTTTCAAACGATTTGGGTCTGGAAAACATCTGAAATCGAGTTTTCGTATGGTGTAAGTTGACGTTTGTGTATGTGTATGTATATGTATGACGCGATTGTGACTTGATTTCTTGCTTGGTTGTGCTTGAATGATGTTATGGTATGCATCCCTAAGGTTTAGGATGGTCGATTTAGGCTTAAAATGGGTTTAGATGAGTTTGGGGGCCGAAAACCCTCGGCTGCAGTCGGGTTGAACTGCATTCTGCATCAGTTAGGGCTAGGCGACCGACTGGAGGCCGAATGGAGGCCATACAGCCGATTAGGGTGCGATTGGGGTCCATTCGCACGATTGGGGTTCATTCGCACGACTGGAGGGCCAGTCGCATGGGGTCATGCGACTGAGGGTCCATTCGCACGACTGGATGTTCATTCGCATAGGTGTTCATCCGTATTAGTTCGATCGCATGATGTTCAGTCGCATGGAGGCAATGCGACTGAAGGGTGTCCATACGCCCGAATAGGGCTGTTGAACCCGAGGAAGGTGTAGATTGACTTCTGACTTTCGGGGGAAGTGCAGATGTAAGTTTGATGTAAAGGTTCCCATAAGAGTCTTTAAGATGACGATCGAGGTCTTAGAGGCACGTTGGGCATGATGAGGGTGAGGATGTTGTACGTTATGTATGTATGATGTTGCCCTGTATGATTTGATGTTGATGCATGTTTATGTTCCTTAATGTGATGTATAGTATCTTTCCTGTGGCTTTACTTGTTATGATGAATGAACGAAGTATTATGTAACGTAAAGTGAAAGATAAAGGAAGAGGAACATGATGAACGAATGAAACGTCTTACACACATCGGATACGGGGTCCCTCTTGGTGATTGACCCCAATGTAGAACCTCTACCGCTCCCCCTAGTACTGTGGCATACGTTTAGCTGTCATTCGTTGACTTCGGCTCAGTAGCTAAGACTGACAGTTACTCCTAGTACCGCGGCATACGTTAGCTGTCATCGTTGACTTCGGCCCGGTAGCTACGACTAACCGGGGTGTAGCACATGGTATTGGTTCGGGATGATGTCCGATGCGCAAGTAAGGTAATGAAAGAAGGAATGAACGAATGAGGAGATAATAATGATATTATCTATGTGTACGTTGATGTGTGATCATGTAAAAGTACGAACGGTTTTATATGAAAGTAAAGTATGTTTTATTTATAAAACTAGAACTCACTCAGCAACGCTGATGTTTGATTGTTCCAGTTGGCAGGTAGTGATTGTTGAGGATGGCACGGGCGACTACTCAGCTCTTTTGAGATGGCATTCTTTTGATTAATGTTTTTGCATTGTAATGCGAACAAACATTTTGTAATGAATGTTGTATTAGTTTGCAAAAGCATTTACATGGAAATGAAAGTTTGTTTTAGTTTTCCGCTGCGATTTATTAAATACAAATGTAATTATATGTTTTATGTGCGATGAGAACCCAGCTGTAAGCGTCCGGGAACGGGGCTTACAAGTTGGTATCAGAGCCAAAGTTTAAGTGAAATGGGTAAATTTTCAGAATAAACCTAATCTTAAACTGAGAATGGGACGGAAAGGGAATGGGATGCCAAACTGAGTAGCTGCGTGCCATCAGGTGTTTTCGTAAAGTTAACGGTTTTATGTGCGCATGGTATGTGTTATGGGTTATATGTAGGTTAAATACTGATGTAGTCAGGACAGGTAATACTTGGGGTATGAAGAGTAAAGTAAGTGGCAAATCACAACTGGCCACTGTAATAGGGACTTACTATACTTGACATAAACTGAGTTATTTCCTTGAATGACCGTGTTGGTGTTTGAATCTTTCAGTGTGTGTGTGATGGCGGAGGTAGATCTTCGAAAGCTTCTAGGGGTGGAGGTCACGGTGCTGAACCGCGACCTAAGAGAGGGAGACCCAGAGTTGAGAGGGTGGTTCATGAGAACCAGAGATCCCTCATCCGGAGGGTGGCGATGAAAGCGCCAATCTGAGAGCCTCAGTAAAAGAGGCTGTTGTAGAAGAAGTCCATCAGGTCATGCAGACAATCTTACCGTCTGTGGTGACTGAAGTTATTAAGGCTGTACGAGAAGGGGAAAGAAAAGAAAGAACAGATCTCTGGAGAACGGGAACAACAGAGCCGGAAACGGTTCTATCTGATGATGATGAGGAGGAGGAAGAGCCTGTGTATGAACGGCACGAGGATGTAATTATGGGGCTTTTATGAGATGCAAGCCCCCTACTTTTGATGGAAACGGCACTGCTGCAGCCGCTCACCGGTGGGTGAGGAAATGGAAGCTGTTCTCGATATCAGCGAGTGCCGAGAGGACCAAAAGGTGAAGTTTGCTACCCACTCTTTTGTGGATTCAGCTCTGTGCTGGAGGGACAACATTGTCCAAGCTGAGGGTAGTAGAGCCATTGGGAAAATGAAATGGCCTGAGCTGAGAAGGTTGGTGATTGAGGAATTTTGTCCTCACAGGGAAATGGATAAGTTGAAAGGGAGTTTTTACAGTTGGAGGCTGGAACCATGACACACCAGCAGTATACCACCAAGTTTAATGAAATGGCACGGCTTGTGCCTGATCAGGTGACGCCTCTGTCTCGGAAAATCAAGAGGTATATTCAGGGTTACCGGTGGATGTTCGCCGGCATATGATCGCCGCCCGGCCAAGCACGTTTAGGTCGGCGGTTGATTTGGCAGGGGGCTGTATGATGAGCGGGAGGTGGTGGTGACTGAAGCAAGTAAGAAGGGTGGTGGTGATCGGAACTGGAACGGGAAACGGTTTGGTCGGGGTGATGCCCCGATGGGTAACAAAAAGGCACGGGTGGATGAACGCCGTGTGGTCACATCAAGTGCGGGGTCGAAAAGGTGTGGCAAGTGTGGAAGGGAGCACAGGGGGATGTAGGTTTGGGTCAAACTTGTGCTTCAAGTGTGGGAAGACAGGGCATATGGCAAAGGATTGCATGTCGAGCAAATGTTTTAACTGTGGGGAAACTGGTCATATGAGCAGAGATTGTAAGAAGTCGAGGACTGAGGGTTCAGGGGTGAAGAAGACGGGGGAAGTGATGGACCGAGGGCGAGCGCCAGGGCGTTCACCATGACACAGGAGGAGGCTTAGGACGGACCCTGACGTTGTGTCCGGTACGTTTCTAGTGAACCAGACTTTAGCTTCTGTGTTATTTGATTCGGGTGCTAGTAAGAGTTATTTCTGCTGCTTTCTGTGCTAAGCTGCCTGTTAGTAGTAGACGTGTTGATGCGCCCTTTGATGTAGAAACTGCCATAGGTAAGTCTACCAGGATTTCTGAGATGATAGAGAAGTGTGATGTGGAACTTGAGGGTCATAAGTTCCTGTTAGACCATTTGTGATGACCTTGGGTGGTTTCGATTTGGTTCTTGGGATGGATGGTTGGTGGACTTCGAGGCGAACATTGTGTGTCGCAAGAAGATGGTTCGGTTGACAGCGCCTGACAAAGTTGGTAACGGTTTATGGTGATCGGGTTACTACGATTCCGAAGGTGATCTCAATGGCGGTGGCGGGAAAGTGTATGAGGCATGGATGTAGCGCCTACTTGGCTTATGTAAAGGATGTGGATACACCAACACCACAACTAGCTGATGTACCAGTTGTGTGTGACTTTCCAGACGTGTTCCCAGAAGACTTATTAGGAGTGCCACCTGACAGAGAGATTGAATTTCAGATTGATCTGATACCGGGTGCCCACCTGTTGCCAAGGCACCATATCGGTTGGCTCCACCGAGATGAAAGAGTTGATGGAGCAGTTGCGAGAGCTGCTTGATAAGGGGTTCATTAGACCGAGTATCTCTCCTTGGGGTGCTCCGGTCCTATTTGTAAAGAAGAAGGATGGTAGTATGAGGATGTGCATTGACTACCGCGAACTGAACAAGTTGACAGTGAAGAACCGCTACCCCTTACGAGGATAGATGATTTGTTCGACCAGCTTCAGGGGCTAGTGGTTCTCGAGGATAGTCTTCGATCTGGTTATCATCAGTTGAAGGTGAAAGAGCAAGATATCCCTAAAACAGCTTTCCGTACGCGCTATGGTCATTACGAGTTTCTTGTCATGTCCTTGGTTTGACCAACGCGCCAGCTGCTTTTATGGATCTGATGAACCGTGTGTGTCGGCCTATGTTGGATAAATCAGTGATTGTGTTTATTGATGATATCCTGATTTATTCAAAGAGCGAGATTGAGCATGCCGGTCACATTCGAGAGGTTCTAGAGACGTTGAGAAGGGAGAAATTGTATGCTAAATTCTCCAAGTGCGCATTTTGGTTGCGCGAAGTTCAGTTTTTGGGTCATGTGGTGAATCCTGATGGGATTATGGTTGACCCGACGAAGGTGGAGGCGGTATGCAATGGAAGTCACCAAAGACGCCATCCGAGATCCGTAGTTTCTTGGGCTTGGCGGGCTACTATAGAAGATTCATCCAAGACTTCTCTAAGATTGCTTCTCCACTAACTAAGTTGACCCGAAAGGATGTGAAGTTTTATGGGGTCAAGCTCAAGAGAAGGCGTTCGAAGAGCTGAAGGCAAGACTGACTCGAGCCCCTATTCTGTCATTACCCGATGGAAGTGAAGATCTAGTGGTTTATTCTGATGCTTCCTACTCGGGGTTGGGGTGTGTGTTAATGCAGAGAGGGAAGGGTATAGCCTATGCATCTCGACAATTAAAGGTTCATGAGGTCAATTATCCTACTCATGACTTGGAGCTAGAAGCCGTGGTCTTTGCGTTGAAGATCTGGAGGCACTATCTCTACGGGACGAAGTGCACCATATTCACCGATCATAAGAGCTTGAAGTACTTCTTCGAGCAAAAGGATCTGAACATGAGGCAGAGGAGATGGTTGGAACTTATAAAGGATTATGATTGCGAGATCCATTACCATCCAGGCAAAGCTAATGTGGTGGCGGATGCCCTTAGCCGAAAAGAGAGGCCCGAGCCGATTCGGGTGTGAAAGCTTATCAACTAATCATGACCTCTGATGTGATGAAGCAAGTTAAGGAGTTTCAAGATGAGGCATCGAAGGAGGATCATCTTAACTCGGAAAGAATGAGAGGTCTGGTTGGGGAATTGGGTGAAAACACACTCGGTGTTAGAACTCGATTCGGTCGTGTGTGGATTCCTCGTTTTGGGGATCTACGGGTGAAGATAATGGATGAAGCCCACAAGACTCGATACTCCATTCATCCTGGTGCCACGAAAATGTACCATGACATGAAGAAAGATTATTGGTGGCCGGGTATGAAGCGCGACGTGGTGGAGTATGTGAGTAAGTGCCTTACTTGCTTACAGGTGAAGGCAGAGCATCAAAAGCCGTATGGGAAGATACAACCTTTGGATATACCAGAATGGAAATGGGAGCACATCACCATGGACTTCATTACGAAGCTGCCGCGTACCCCGAAAGGGTATGATGCCATATGGGTGATAGTTGATCGTCTGACGAAGAGCGCTCATTTTCTACCGATCCGCGAGACGTATTCATCTGAGAGGTTGGCTGATCTGTTCATCAAGGAAATTGTAGCTCGTCATGGTGTGCCGGTGTCTATTGTGTCTGATCGTGACACTCGGTTTACATCTAAATTTTGGAAGAAATTCCACGACGCTATGGGGACGAGGTTACATATTAGCACGGCTTATCATCCCCAGACTGATGGTCAGTCAGAAAGGACCATTCAGACATGGAAGACATGCTGCGGGCATGTGTGATCGATTTTGGTGGAAGTTGGGATGACCACCTGCCGTTAGCTGAATTCTCATACAACAAAGCTATCATGCCAGTATTGGTATGCCACCATATGAGATGCTATACGGTAGGAGATGCAGAACACCCGTTTGTTGGGGTGATATTGGTCAGAAGGAATTGGGGAGCGTCGAGGTAATCGAGGCTACGACAGAAAAGCTTGAAAATATTAAAGCCTTCATGAAGGCATCCAAGGATAGACAGAAGTCGTATGCCGATAAGCGACGTAGGCCAATTGAGTTCCAGGGGGGTGACCGGGTTATGCTGAAGGTCTCGCCTTGGAAGGGTATTATCAGATTCAGAAAGCGGGGCAAGTTGAGCCCAAGATATATAGGCCCTTTCCGAATCATTGCTCGAGTAGGGGAGGTGGCCTATAGATTGGAGTTGCCAGATGAGTTAAGTGGGATTCACTCGACATTCCATGTATCTCATCTGAGGAAGTGTATAGCTGATGAAGACATGATTGTTCCACTGGAGGACATTGAAATAGATGAAAGGCTCAATTATGTGGAGCAACCGGTGGCAATCATCGATCGTAAAGAAAAGAGGCTAAGGAATAAAGTGGTTCCTCTTGTGCGTGTACAGTGGAAGCACAGGAAGGGATCCGAGTCAACGTGGGAGACTGAAGAAGAAATGAGACAGCATTATCCACGTTTGTTCGACGAATAACAGGTTTCGGTGAGACAGCATTATCCACGTTTGTTCGACGAATAACAGGTTTCGGGGACGAAACCTATTTAAGGGGGGTGGACTTGTAACACCCGGATATTTATTATTTTGAAGCCGGTGAAGAAAGAAAAGAAAATAAAGTCCAAAAGTCGAGGGACCAAACTCGCCAACGAAGAAAAGTTGGGGAAATGTGGTGATATATGTAGGGAGAGGGCTGCCCACTCTCCCCACACTCACATTTCAGCTACAAGAGAAGAATAGAGAGAAAGAGGAGAAAAAGAGGAAAAAGTGTTGGTTCGGGTCGATTCGGGTCGCCAAAATCATCGTGAAGCAAGTCGAGTCGAAGCTCTTGTCATTGTGCTCGTTTAGGTGAGTTCTAGGACCCTCTTTTACTGTTTTCAAACGATTTGGGGCTGGAAAACATCTGAAATCGAGTTTTCGTATGTGTGTAAGTTGACCCGTTTGTGTATGTGTATGTATATGTATGACGCGATTGTGACTTGATTTCTTGCTTGGTTGTGCTTGAATGATGTTATGGTATGCATCCCTAAGGTTTAGGATGGTCGATTTAGGCTTAAAATGGGTTTAGATGAGTTTGGGGGCCGAAAACCCTCGGCTGCAGTCGGGTTGAACTGCATTCTGCATCAGTTAGGGCTAGGCGACCGACTGGAGGCCGAATGGAGGCCATACGGCCGATTAGAGTGCGATTGGGGTCCATTCGCACGATGGGGTTCATTCGCACGACTGGAGGGCCAGTCGCATGGGGGTCATGCGACTGAGGGTCCATTCGCACGACTGGATGTTCATTCGCATAGGTGTTCATCCGTATTAGTTCGATCGCATGATGTTCAGCCGCATGGAGGCAATGCGACTGAAGGGTGTCCATACGCCCGAATAGGCTGTGTTGAACCCGAGGAAGGTGTAGATTGACTTGACTTTCGGGGGAAGGTGCAGATGTAAGTGTTGATGTAAAGGTTCCCATAAGAGTCTTTAAGATGACGATCGAGGTCTTAGAGGCACGTTGGGCATGATGAGGGTGAGGATTTTGTACGTTATGTATGTATGATGTTGCCCTGTATGATTTGATGTTGATGCATGTTTATGTTCCTTAATGTGATGTATAGTATCTTTCATGTGGCTTTACTTGTTATGATGAATGAACGAAGTATTATGTAACGTAAAGTGAAAGATAAAGGAAGAGGAACATGATGAACGAATGAAACGTCTTACACACATCGGATACGGGGTCCCTCTTGGTGATTGACCCCAAATGTAGAACCTCTACCGCTCACCCCTAGTACTGTGGCATACGTTTAGCTGTCATTCGTTGACTTCAGCCCAGTAGCTAAGACTGACGGTTACTCCTAGTACCGCGGCATACGTTTAGCTGTCATTCGTTGACTTCGGCCCGGTAGCTACGACTAACCGGGGTGTAGCACATGGTATTGGTTCGGGATGATGTCTGATGCGCAAGTAAGGTAATGAAAGAAGGAATGAACGAATGAGGAAGATAATAACGATATTATCTATGTGTACGTATGATGTGTGATCATGTAAAAGTACGAACGGTTTTTATGAAAGTAAAGTATGTTTTATTTATAAAACTAGAACTCACTCAGCAACGCTGACTTTGATGTGTTTCCAGTTGGCAGGTAGTGATTGCTGAGGATGGCACGGGCGACTACTCAGCTCTTTTGAGATGGCATTCTTTTGATTATGTTTTTGCATTGTAATGCGAACAAACAATTTTTGTAATGAATGTTGTATTAGTTTGCAAAAGCATTTACATGGAAATGAAAGTTTGTTTTAGTATTCCGCTGCGATTTATTAAATACAAATGTAATTATATGTTTTATGTGCGATGAGAATCCAGCTGTAAGCGTCCCGGGAACGGGGCCTTACAATCATTGATAGACTTGTTCATCATTTATATTTCATACATTCATCATACAACAATATAGAGCATGCTTGAATGTTAGGATGATTCTTAGAACTAAAATAAAATATAAGAAATTTAAATAAGATGTAAAATCTTATAAATGTAAATAACCTTTTAAAATTTATAAAATTTATTTTATAAATTATAAAATTTTTGATCCATGGACATAATAGCTCCCAATACTAAATCATCATCACTATTTAACCGATCAAAAATTGAGTTTGGATTTGTGAATATTAGAATTAACCAAAATGATTAGCAAATTAAACTATTAAATTAAGGAAGTAAAGATGAATATATACACTCAATTAAAGATACCACTTGGACTTTGAGTCCACTTAGCATAGAATCCACAACTAGCATAAGCTCAAGGTAAGACCATTTTTTACACATGAAACTTGAAAGTACCCTAAACCCCCTCAAGGATATTGTTAGGATCGTGTATCGAATGAAAAACTAACTGAAATACGTGTATACCAAATCAAATAGTGCGAAATCCTATTTGATTGGCGATCCAATAAGTGAGAACACACGTAGAAACAGTTATGGATTTAATCTAAACGTTAAGAACGATTGGGAATCGATCTAGTTCGATCTATGAACTTGGAACAGGTTCTTAGAGGTCTCTGGACGGCTAGGGTACGATTTAGTACGTAGCTATTCGAAGTGTTTTGTTTTTCCATGATTTAAGTGGTATTTATAGGTTAGGATTTCTCATTCGGGCGACTGAACCATTTGCATGGTTCAGTCGTGCGATTGAGTCATGCGGTTGATCCATTCGCACGAATGAGTGTTCAGTCGTCAACTGATTCAATCTTATGTTACAATCATGCGACTGATCCAGTCTCCTGGTTTAGTCATGCGACTGGTTCATTAGCATGAAGTTGTTCATGCGTATGGTCCATTAGCATGGGCCAATCGCATGAGGACTTCATATGATTAAATTTGAATATGTTTCATAATCATTAATTAAGTTAGTTCTATTCAAACAACCACAAACCTATATAATTAGTTCAATAAGCGTTATTACATACCAAGCAATGAAATATTCAATATTATAAGCACAACCACACATTGTATTTCATTAAGTACCATTCAATTACATATATGTAAGACAATAAAGACATTTTACATTAAGTTCGTAAACTAGGGACACATGTATCTACAAACTCCCCCTTGGACCTAGTTTTATCTACTGTCTTACATCCTTCATAAGCTCCTCATACTTCTTGTACTTCTCCTCTCTAGTGACTCCTGCATGTATTTCAAAAGCAAAGTAGAGTCGTATCACATTTTAAAATTATAGAGCTTGTATAATATCCTGCGAGTCATAGAACAATGGCCACTTGTATAATGTGTAAACATCATTAGACGACAAGTTAGTAAGCCACATGGGATCAAATACCCTGATAGTTTCCATACTACAATTCTTATTCAACACTATGACTGCCTATCCTGTCCTCCAATCGTAGTGTCACACCCTCAAATTCCACGTGCGGGGTTTTACCGCGAGGCGTGTGACAAACCAGGATCTCAGACACGGTCATATCAAACGACACTAAATGAATTTAAAAATAAACGTTTGACTTAAATCAGAGTAGCATAAAAGAAATAAACATCAGTGCGGAAGCATAAAACTGAAATGAATAACAGTGCAAAAGCGAATAATGAAATGTAAACAATACTGAAAGTTATAAGTGCTAAGTCAAAACAAAATGTTCAATGCAAGTAAATATGGTTGATGATGCATGTCCTGAGTGTGTTCCTTAATTGTGCATCATAAGCTTAAGCGTTCCTGTTACCTGAGAAAACATGCTAAAGTGTGTCAACATAAAGTTGGTGAGTTCACAGGTTTAATAACAGATAAAAATGTTTGTAACTGGTTGAATGGTAAAGTAATTAAAGCATATCGATAGGTAGCTAGCCTATAAACAAGTTAGTTAGCGTTTCAAACCGAAGCTGACTGTTTGTATGTTTGTTGCCTTCCCGTCACGTCTAACCCAGACAGTGACTAATGTTAGGTCAATAACGCACCCGTTTGACCTCCAATCAAGCTAGCGCGACTAGCCCGGGCGGGGTTTGTCAAACCCAGTAGTACTACTCAGAATTACCTCGCTACACATTACTAACGGTTCGAAAATGTAAGGACTTTTAAGTATGTTTGCACTAACGTAATAGGCGATAAACAATAATACTAGAAACCATTAATAACTAAATTTTGCATGTTTTCTCCCCCAAAAGGAAAGTAATGTAAAACAGGGGCCGTGAAGACTCACCTCGAGTGCGTTGCAACAAATAAGTGTAAGCACAATGGATCGGGTTCCAATTAACCTGAGTTTTATTGAATATATATAATTAATATTAAATACTAATAAATTTGGTCGTACGGTTTCGCGTTTCACGGTTTGGTTACGGTGTATGTTATCGATTATTCCCCATTTACTAGTCAACACCCTCAACACAACCCACAACTCAATGCGCATACACATGGAATGTATAAACCCAATTATCACGTATAAAGGTACATTTTATACACTTTAATTATATGACTCTTTCTTTTTTTTTCTTTTTTTTTAAAATTCATCACGAACGCGTAACAACCCAACGTAACAAGCTCACATATATATTAAATACCTATATATTACTCACACAAAGAAAATACGTATTATATATTATGACAAAATATATAATTTGACCATACACCTAACACCCCATGTGCCCCATACCCATAATATATAATTTGCATATATGTCCACCGATATATGCATGGCCATACCTACCAACACAACCCACATACAAGTGCTCCACACATCACTCACAGACAAAGAACTCATGATTAACACACACAATTGCAGAAAGCAAACACACATATGAATCACACACGCGTACAACCTAAAATATAAATATACACAACCATATGCGCAAAGACACACTCATACACCTATATATATATATGTTCGCAGCTTTCATGTATATATATATAGTGCAACACACACACAATCACGTAGAAACCTACATGCATACATGAACCAGCAAAGTAACTCATACAACCACGTATGAAAACACGTTGGAACGCAACAAGACCAAGCACAACCACACAAACACTAAATCGAAACCATGCCAGCCGATCATAACACCCCGAACGCGAAACCGCAATCCAAAAACGAAAGTAACGAATGAGAGACCTAACCAAACGAAGTGCGGAACGGTTTCGACGATAACCAGGGCTGCCGGAGTGACGATGGTTGCCGAACGGTTGACAATTTCCGAAAGGAGGGTCGCCGGAGGTGTGTAAGGGAGAACGGGATTGCCGGAGACTCGCGCACGGTGAGGAGGTCGTCGGTAGCAGGTGGTTTCGAAGGTGAAAACGGCTGCAACAAAAATAGGGTTACGGGGGTTTGAGAGTTGGGTTAGTTTTTAAGGGATTTAAAGTTTATGGTAATACTCGTTTTAGTCCCTCTAATTTGATTAGTAGACCATTATTAATGATTTTTAGCAAGTTAGTAAGAATCAAGGTTTATTATTTTTCATTTTTCATTCTCAACTATAATGTTTAATGAATGTTAAGGAAAATAATCAAATGACGGGGTTTAAATTCACGATAGGTTAACGATGTGTACCCGGAATTCAACATATAAAAGAATGAAAAAGTTAACGATGTTAACCTGAAATTACGGAGTGTCACACGTAGTACCACCACTTGAAGTGTGGAGTGAAGTCCTGTCGCATTTCTCGTAGAGGGATTATAGACATCGTGCGTGGAGGACTCCACTTCAGCACTATTTTCGGTTTCCCAGTTATGGCATCAACTTCAGATCTCCTGATATACCTCGTTGGTTGTTGAGGCTTGATATTGACCCACCGGGTGTGGTACTCTCTCTTTAATGCTGCTTCAAACCAGCCTAACATCTTGCGAGGGTCAGCATATAACAATTTCAACTTTGCTAGCTGGTTAAGCTCAAAACCGGGAAGAGTCTTCAGATCGTGTGGGAATTTGAAGTACTCAATCCCTTTCTCTCTTTTAACTGCATAAACATCAGATCTTCAAAATAGGCCCACGTGATAATTTTGCCTGACACCTTGTGATGCTTCTTCACTTTATAGAGTTTGGTGTAGACACTTGACTTTGGCGCACTGTGCTGGGCTCTAACTTATGCAAAACACACTGCCCATTCAGCCTTTCTGATATTTATGTCAACTTCTGAGGCTTGGGCCTTGTCTTCCTTCTTTTCAGACTCTTGCTCCGTTTTATCCAGAGTTTTAAAAGTATCACTAACAAGGGAGTCACCTAGATTGGGGACTACATTTCCCTCCTTGTCAGCGTGCTCTGGATAATGTTGAGCAGTGACATCTTCAATCTCGATTTCATCGACATCCTTAAGCTCATCGTCACTGTCAATGTCCACCGTCGGAGCATCCTTCATGATCTTGTCGGGATTTAGTCTGAACATCTCAGCAAGCCGCTCATCACTAAGGTCATGGATTATTTCTCCTTCTTCAGGAGTGTAACTCACTGACCTTCTGACTATCCCTTGCAGATCAAGTATCATTGTGAGTTGAGACTTGATCTGTTGAAAGGGAGAAATGTCATACTCATCTTGCTGAGATGTGTGATCTGCTTGATTTAAACATATAAACACATCATACATCAGTCAATAATCCAAACAGAAGCACATTAACAAAATATAATCATTATGTACACAAGTTTAATACATAATTCAATTACAAAAGTTTTCAAATACATAAACATCTAATAATTCCTTTTGTTATGAGCTGTAGTCTTTTTAGCTTGAGCTTGATGTGTACATCATACAATCTTCAATCTGTTTCTCACAAGATTCTTGATCGGGCTGAAATTATCACACTGCCAATGCACCAGGAACTTAGTTTCAACTTCACAGTCATCACCTTCTTCTAGGATCTTTAGTACTTCTTCAGCAAGCTTTTGGCTCTGTTGTGGATCAATCTGCTGTTCATAAGCCCGAGAGATATTCCATTGTAACCAATAAGCATAGACAACTTGGACCTTAAATGACATAACCTCGTTAGTTTCCTAAGAGTCTTCGTCATCCATACCACCGCCCATTTGCATAGCATTATTCCCATCTCTGTCCAAAACATCATCTTCTTCCTCTCCATCAACCAGGAGAGGATCATGTGAGAACACGTGGACAGATGGTTTAACATTAGTGCTAAGTATGCATTCTGGATTTGATCAGACATCTCATCAATTCCTCCTCCCCTTGAAACTATACACTTATGGATATCATGAGCTAAGCACTTGAACAAGAGACTCAAGTTTCTCTTGTTGAACACACCTGCGTTGATGTCCCCAGTGTCTAGCATCTGCATGTGCACATACATTATGCTTGTTGTTCATTATCCATCGTTCAGCCATAGTGCTGCAACACAAGACACACATACATTAGAATTGGTGTACATGGATGACATTTTGATTTTAATGAACTTGATTCATTTAGTATAGTCGTGCGAATGAACAATGCGACTGAGGCCTAGTCGTGCGATTGCGCTCAATCGTACGATTGAGCTTGCAAATGAACTTAGTCGTATACTGTACCATGCGATTGGAACAGTCATGCGACAAATTCCATAAGCATGGTTCATACGTGCGATTGAGTCATTCGGCTAACTCAATCGTGCGACTAGAGTTCATCAGCGTGTCCATTCGCATACCTCACTGTTAAACACAAAAGATTTTACTCTTTATCCAGACCTAACATTTCACTTTATGTTTACAATCATTTTGACTACAGAGACTCGAATTAACACTTAGATTCATTTAGTCCAACATGTGTGACCATTTAAGTTTTCTATTCTTATGAGAAGTCTTGTTGACAAATTTTAGTGAGTTCAACACTTAAAACCTGCATTTAAGACATTCAGTTTAACCGAGTTAAGTTGGAGTGTACCTACAGATGGGTAGAGTAATTATTAGAGTCACAAACTCAAAGCTACAGCAATGAAACGCAATTTTGGCAGAGTACCAATGCTCTTGTGCGACTTTAGGACGATATTGGGAGTGATGAGTGACTACGTCCGACTCCCCCTCTATTTATACTGGGGTTTCTTTCAGTCGTGCGACTGAGGATCAGTCGTGTGACTAGCACAGTCGGTCACCTTCAGTCGTGCGACTAGAAGTCAGTCGTGCGACTATGTCATTCAGTCACCTTCATCCATGCGATTGGCTCATTTTGGTCATCCAATCGTGTGATTTTATTCATGCTTATGGTCCAATCACACGTATGTCCCATACGTGTGGATGAATCGTGCGATTGGGCTCAGTCGTATCCTCCAATCGTACGACTGGTTCATACTTATGGTCCAGTCGTGGGAATGGATCATTCTTATGATTTTGACTTTATGACCGTTCCACATTTTATCTTTTGATTAAACATTATGAGCATTCGATCATCTCAGACATGATCATTTTAATTTTGAAAACTGTTAATCACCTCAGTCGTGATCCTGTTAAAACAATTTGTCACCTCAGACGTGACCCATTTACATTTGAAAACACGTGTGGCCACCTCAGACGTGACCCTTTTAGGTTATTAAAATCCTCTATTGAATTCCATGGCGTAGTCTGATGTTCAACAAACTAAATTGATGAAATTTAAACAAAATAAAAGAACTAAAACTGAAATACAAAACTAAACTTGTTTTTTTGGTTTAGAGTGAGGTGTAAATCCTAAGATGGAAATCTAATAGGTTCATTTTCTGAAAAGGCAGCTTCAATTCATTTTGACCATAAATGGACCGATTCAATTTGGAATCATACAGGTAAGTCAAATCATTCGGGACATGTTCTCAAAACCTTTTGATGTTCTGTTCTTGTTTTTCATCTAAAGTCGTTAGGAAGTTTAGGAAATCATACTAGTACTATTAGATCCCCACATTGATTTGGACTTTCAAGAATTGTAGCCACGATGATTGTCAGTATACTTATCCTCTTAAATCCATACACAGATTTTTGATACAGATTGGTGACAGTTTAAGGTTTGATTATTTCAACAAGCATTTGTGGTTCCCACACTTATCTAGTAAGCAACATTCCTCAGGAGATTTTTGAGCGGTCTCAGGGTAGTATTCAAGAAGAAACTATTCTTAGTGCTTTCAAAGAGAAGCCAAGCCTCAGGTCAATGCCACCGCACAATAGACAGGCGGTAAACAACAATGAATTCTAGAATATCTAGGTTATGCTTATCCTCAGGTCAGTGCCACCGCACAACAGAGGGGCACATAACCTTTCTTCTTGTTTGAGCAATTTTATTCTTTTTGCACAGATCTCACTAACAACATAGGTTATTAGTTTGATTGCTTTTGCATTTCATCACGTGCTTTCGCTCATGTTTTGGTCATACGCACACATTAGTGGCACTTATTCTGCTCGTCACCCCTTATTGGAATTTTGTTGATTGTGTTAACCATGGATAAGATGATAACCCCCAGCTTGTCGAACAACTTAGTTTAATCTTGAGATCACCAACAAGGTCTAATAATCTATTGTGTTGAATCTACTGACATATCATCAGTGGTCTAGCAACCTCTAGGTCTACTTTCTTTATGTTACCTTGGTAGTAGCTAGTTTTACTATCATTTTTCCTTTTATATTGCTCAGACTACACAGACTTACACTTTGAACTTCGCATCTTATTCAATTTAAACTTTTAACATCCCAAGTGGTTTGTTCTTATGTACTATCATTTTCTAATGTTTGAATCGGTATCACAAATACGATCTAAAGCTTACCTCTCCTCCTCCCTCGATTTTTTTGTAATGTTAATTTCTAAACCTATTCTCCCCCTAAAATTCTACAAACCGTAAATGATTTACATTTTTAAGATTTTACTAGGCAAAGAAATAACATCAATTTAAATAACTACTTAAGATAAATTAGATAAGTAAAGAAAATAAAAATTAAAATTAAAAGAAAAACTGGAGTATACGCATCGGACTATACATGGTCATCTTCAGGAACTACATCACTTTTCTTTTTAACACCGTTGACCTCTAACAAATATAGAAAACGTGGTTTATCAAAAGCATTTGTATAGAGGTCAGCGCATTGAAAATCAGTAATTTATTATAACCACATCGATTAGGTTCTTTTCAAAACAATCACGTATAAAGTGATATTTTATTCCGATGTGTTTGTGTTAAGTGCTTTAAGAAAGATTAACATTGTAGAGATTAATGAAGAGGCTGATGCAACCTAAACATCTTTAGTCTCACCTGTATGCTACACAAGTGCATTGAAGTGGAATGCTTTGGAAGTTTCACATGTGCAACAGAAATACTCTAAGTGTGAAATCTTCCGAAGCCAAGACCAACATCTTCCGAAGCCAAAGATGAAGTCTTCCGAAGCTTTAGAGACAAAGTCTTCTGAAGCTTCAAGTTCATGAAGACAGATTTCTTCCGAAGCCTTTTAACATATGCTTTATCTGATGTACTGTTCCATAAAGCTGGACACCTTTCCGCTGCAACTCTGCAAGTCACCAACTAACATGGTTTGGTGAAAAGGTCCATGCTTTTGGTAACTGTACATTGAGGTCTTGAGTCTGTATACTTTCTACTTTATGTACTTTATCCTTTTTGTAATAGAAAAGGATGTGAGCTATGGCATGTCATAGTCACAAGTCAAAAGGCAATCTGCCTTTTGACTCTACAATTGATTTTGTTTGTGTCTAGTCAATTGTATCCAGCTGGCTTTCAAAGTATAGCCAGCTGTAGGATGTAGTATAAGTATCTCATGTTCTTGTATCTTTTATTAATGCTTTGTAACACTTGTAATAGAACATAGAGAAAGCAATATACTGCATTCTTGAAAACCATATACTTGTGTTCTTTGTGTTCTGTCTCTTTCATTACTTGTGTTCTTAGTGTCTTATCTTGGTTAATCCAGTTTACTGTTTGATTAAAGTTTGGTTAATCTCCTCTTTGTGTTGTTGTGTTGTAACTCACACCCTTCAACGATCCTGCAAACATGTTGTCTTTATTTGTCTTTTGATAGTTTGTAATAGTATAGGGACTATTTGTGTAATTTGTTAGTTCCTTTACTTTTTGTTTTCAGTATAAATAGCTTAGATTTGCAGGTAGATAGTAACGAATATACAAGATATTCGAATCTGCTTTCATACATGTAATTGTCTTAGCTTGATATTAAAACTTGAATTTTATTGATATCTTGTTTTGATTTGATTACTTTGTGTGAATTTCATTGAATTGTGTTACAAATCATCATAGATTTGTTCATTTGATCCTATTAAATGGTATCAGAGCTGTTGGTAAGCTGTTAGTGATTGATTTTCTTTTTAAGTTTATCGAACTTGAAAACCTAAAAAATCTCACTGAATCTGTGATTGAGATACAATTCAATTGAAAATTTGTGAATTTCAGTTGTGTTTCATCATCAGAAACATGATTTAAATCACAATTAGCATATCTATTCATCAAATTCAAGCCAATTTGTTGAATTTGTTATTCGAAAAAGGTTTGAAGTTTCGAACTGAAATTCTCAAAATTGAGGAATTTGTTGTTGAAATTGAAGAAATTGATATTAAGAAGAAGGATATCGGCATAAAACTTGTTTAATTGAAAAGTTTCAATCGAATTCATCAATATTTGAAGAATTCAGAAGATTTGAGTTTGTTACATTCATTTGAAGATGATGAATGTGTCGCATGAGCTGAGATTGACTGAATTTGTCTAAGTGTTAGACGCATTAACACTGTGTAGACGTTCTTAGTCAATCGTTTGAGTACTGTTGAAGAGAAGAATCTCAGACATATCACCTTTGTTGAGTTGATAATTGTTAGGCGCTTGATAACTGTTTAGACGTTTGACAACTATTTAGACGCTTGACAACTGTTTAGGCGTTTGACAACTATTCAGGCGTTTGACAACTGTTTAGACGTTTTTAAACCTTCCAGACGCATTAATACTTAGACATTTTGGAAAATTTTCTAAGGCATTCCCTTAGACGTATCAACTGCTGAGGCGTTTGAATACTGTTCAGACGTTTTAACCTTGATACTTAGAATTTTTTTTAAGAAAATTTTTTTGAAATTTTTCAATTTTTAATAAAAAAATTTCAAAATATAAGAAAACAACAAAAATATAAGAATGGTAAAATCAGAAGATTCTAAAAATAGAGTTCCAAAACATAAAAATAGAGCTGATTTTAAAAATTGGTCTCTTAGACTAAAACAACATTTTAATTCCATTGACACTGATCTTTGGAAATATATAGAAAAAGGACCATACATTCCTATAACAACTGATGGACCAGACAGAGGATTTGTGTATACTAAAGATTCTCCAGAACCTTATCCAGAAGATGGTCTTCAAGGAGATGATCTGAAAAGAGCTAAAAATGATATTAAAGCCTATTCATTGATGTGTAAAGGACTACCTTTGAAAGTTCTTACAAGGCTTGATGCATATCAAACTAGATATACACTATATAAAGCATTAAAGATCATTTGTGAAGGAGGTAAGGAGATTCAAAATCTAAAGAAACAAAAGCTGAAAAGACAATTAGAATTGTTTCAACATTTGTCTGGAGAGATAATAAATCAGATGATGAACAGATTTGTTCAACTCATAACTGAGATGTCAATAGCTGGTATCAAACCTGATCTTGAAGATTTAAATCTCAGACTACTCAATGTTTTACCATCATCATGGAAACAAACTGTAACTCTACTAAAGCATACTGAGAAGTTTCCAATGGATCTAGATCTTCTTATTGCAAAAATAGAATCAGTGGAGATTGATGAAAGCTCAAGGAACAATGATAGAGCAGCATCAATGTCTCAATATCAGTTTGTTGCTTCTCCTGCAACCATCATAGAAAATTCATTCATGGCAAAGAGTGAGAAAATTCCTGAAGAAGAAGGTGATCTGTTTGTTAGAGCAGGATTTTTCACTGACTCATCATTTACTAGTGCACCTGCATATACAACTCAGTCTCATTCTCAATATCCTCCTAAACCACAGTCCCAATCATCAAATATTCAGATAAAGACTTCTTCATCATCTAACTTTGCTAAATCTAGCAAAGTTAAAGATGTGATTAACATCCTATTAGAGGATGGAGAGTCCAAAACTGCATTTACTGCTTTTATGGCCAGCTTTCAAGCATATCAAGGTAGCCATTTAACTCAACTAGATTTTCTTTTGCAGGATTTATTTGAGATGGATCCTGAAGATGTTGAAGAGATGGACCTAAACTGGCAGATGGTGATGATTGCCTACAGGACTCAAAAACATTCTTATGTCAACAAGAAATACAAGCCTAGTGCAAACAAGACTGTTGGATTTGACAAGTCAAAAGCTAGATGTTTCAACTGCAACAGTTATGGAAGCTTCTCAAGAGAATGCAAAGCTCTAAGGAATAATAGAGGAAGTGCTCAAACAAGCTCAAATAATAAAATGTTTCAACAAGCTCAGAAGACTTTTCAAAAGCCTTATCAAAGTCTTCCTATGCCAGAACTTAAAGATGAAACCAAATCATCTGATGAAACAAAGAAAGCATTAGTAGTCAACATAAAAGATGGATATGATTAGAGTGCATATGCAGATCAATTTACAAATGAATTAATATCAAGTTTATCTCTTATTGTAGAAATTCAAGAAGAAGATTGGTCAGAAAACAATGACCCAAAAGTGGAAAGTGATGAAGAGGAAGATAACTATGATTGGAGTGACAAGTCTGATCCTAAAGAGGATATAGAGGAAGTAGCTCTAATGGTTCAGTCTGATCAACCAAAGGTTAACTCTTCTAATTCAACATCTGAAACCACAGTTCCAAAATTTCCTGAAATACCATCAGAAGTAAGAGAAAAGCTTTGCACCAAATCATGCTTTGAACATGTTGAACACTACAGAAACTATTCATTCAAAATCTGTGAAAATCTAAAACAAGAGGAATCTATGCATAACCAACTTAAATCTAATCATAAAACTGCAGATCAAAAGATTATCTCTCTTCAAAATTCATGGAACAAAACACTCAAAGATTTAGAAATTATTACAAAACAATTAGAAGAGATGACTAAGAATCTTGAACAAGAGAAAATAGCACATGCTGCTACTCAAGTTGATCTGGCAAAAGTAAAGAGTTCAAAAATGATAGTAGAAAAACTAATCAGTGAAAGAAAAGATAAACAAAAGGCAGGATTAGGTTTTACTCATGAACCTATGCTTGAATCTATCACAAACACACTACCAGAGAACTTCAATACTCATGATCATTCATCTGAAAATAAAGCAAAGTTTAAAATCTTCCAAATCAAAAACAAGAATGCAAAAGAAGAAAAAGAAAATGTTCAAGTGTTTGTTGGAAAAGATGAAGAAAAAATCAAAAATGGTCATCCAATCAAGATAAAATCATATGAACCAAAACAACCAAAACAAAATATCTCTTCTGATCAAATTCATAATGTAATAGAAGAAGTCAGAGTTCAAAACAAGGATAAACAACAAATAGGAACATCAGAAGATTCAAACACCATCAATATGAAACAATTTCAATCAGAAAAGGAATTTTCTTCTGATGATGTTCAATCTAAACACAAACCAAGTTCTTCTAAATCAAAGAATCAAAGAAGAAGAAAGAAATCTGCAAAAGCAACATCTGAACAAAACAAAAGTTCAGAAAATTTGATTAAAGCAACAAATCAAACATCAAAACTAAAATCAATTAAATTTGTGTCAGCAGGTATGTTAAATATGAATTCTCTTCCAAATAATAAAGCAAATATTATGAACAAATCAAACTCTGATCTGAAATCTAGTTCAGATTCAAAGACTTCCGTTGTAACAAAAAGGTTTGTTTCTAATACATTCAAGAAGGAAGTTTATGTTAAACAAATGAACAATAATCTGACACAAAATCAAACTGTGAAAAATGAAAGACAACAGTTTAACTATATGACACCAAAATCAAACATTATTTCATTGTCAAAAGTTAACAAAAAGTTGTTTTTAACTCCACAAAAGTACTGTGAAATTAATGATATGAAAAATCACAATACTGCTGAGTGCTACTCAACAAGTACTATCACATATGTGACATGAGAAATCATTCAACAGCAGATTGCTATTATAACAAATATTGTACTTATTGTGATGAAAAGACTCACAACACTGCAAATTGTTACTTTAGAAATAGATCTCCCACTAGAAACTTTGTAAAACCAAACATGAGCAAAGGATTTGCTAATCCACAGTATTTGAGAAATCAAACTAATGGATTTCAAAACATAATGTAAGGATGAATATAACATGTAGGTTTGAGATCTTTTCTTAATGTAGGTTTGAGATCTTTTCCTAAGAACAATTATATGAGCTCAAAACATAACATGCAAGAACACTTAATACCAAGATCTGTAAGGATGAATAATAAAAATGTTAGACATCAATACATTTCAAAAGATGATGAATCAAATGGTATGAATGTTCACAAAAATAAATCAAATAATTTTCAGAATAAAATTGGTAAATTCATCAAAAATAAACCTGATTTGAATAATCTCCATTATAAACAATTTACAATTGTTGATAAATTTGGAAAGCCCAAGACGATTTCGGCTTGGGTAGATATTTCAACTTAACTTTCTTGTAGTGCAGGTACGCCCAAAAAGACCAATCAATACATGGTATATGGATAGTGGGTGTAGTCGGCACATGACAGGCAATACTGCCTTGTTACAAGACTTTAAGTCAAACGATGGAACTCACGTCGCCTTGGTGGTGATGCTGGAGGAAAAATAACCGGTGAAGGAATACTATCCAATGGGATAATAAGCTTTGATAAAGTCAACTTTTGTTCACAGTTGAACTTTAATCTTTTAAGCGTATCTCAAATATGTGACAAATCTTATTCTGTTCTGTTTGATGATTCATTCTGTTATGTTTTGAAGCCAGGTTTCAAGATAAGCAAAGATTGGGTGATTGTTACAGCTGAGAGAGACAGAGATGTATACAAATTGGATATGTCTCAAGTTGATCCTTCAACGGAAACAACATGCCTAATTGCAAAGGCATCAAATGATGAAAGCCAGCTATGGCATAGGCGTCTCGGTCATTCAAACTTCAAGAACATGAACAAGCTTGTAGCAGGAAATCATGTAATTGGTCTTCCATTTAAGAAGTTTGCAACAAATGATCACTGCTCAGCATGTTTGAAGGGAAAGAAACACAGAGTGTCTTATAAGTCCAAGCCTATAAACTCAACATCCAAACCTCTCCAGATGTTACATATGGACCTTTTTGGACCAACAAACATCAAGAGTATTGGATGAAAATCATATTGTTTAGTTATCATTGATGACTTCACAAGATTTTCATGGGTTTTCTTTCTTTATGCCAAATCTGAAACAGCTGAATTACTAAAAGAATTTATCATTAAAGTTGAAAATCAATTAGAAAACAAAGTGAAAATAATAAGAAGTGATAATGGAACGAAATTCAAAAATGCTAACATTGAAATGTTTTGTGCACAAAAAGGGATAGCTCATCAGTTCAGTGCTCCCAGAACTCCTCAACAAAATGGAGTTGCTGAAAGGAAGAATAGAACACTGATTGAAGCTGCTCGTTCTATGTTAGCTGATGCAAAAATCCTATCACTTTTTGGGATGAAGCAATATCTACTGCGTGTTTCATTCAGAATCGAATCTTAATCGTCAAAGATAAACTAAAAACTCCATATGAGTTAATGTTTGGCAGAAAACCGAACATAATTTTTTTAAAATCATTTGGTTGTCCTGTTATGATTCTTAATTCAAGTGATCAATTAGGAAAATTTGTAGCAAAATCTGATAATGGATTTTTCGTTGGATATTCATCAGTTTCAAAAGCATATCGAGTCTACAACTCTAGGACAAATGTAATTCTTGAAACATTCAACGTTAAATTTCTGGAAAATTCTTTTCCATCAGTTTCAAATGGTCCTGCATGGTTATTTGATCTAGATTCATTATCAAACTCTTTTCAATCTAATTTGTTTGATCAACCAAATTGTCTTAATTCTACAGATAAGAAGAACTCAAGAGGAGATCTTGGATCTTTCAGTGAAGATTTAGATTCTGATGACCCAGATGATTCAAGCTCAGACTACCCATTTTTATCATTTGTCAAGGATTCAACAATACAAAACCATGAAAATACAGTTTCAGATCATTCCGAGTCAATTAATTAGGAAGAATCACAAAATATTCCTAATGATGGTAATGAGTTTGTGATACCTGAGTCTGGAACATCATCCATTTCAGGTGATGTATTTGATACAGGTAACTTTGATTACTTCGTCAATTCACCTACTCAAGTTCCAAACTTCAATCCACATTCTTCTACTTTGATACATGAGTTTTCCAACTTGAATCAAACAAATCTGGATGTTAATGTTCAAAGTGATGAGATTACTACATCTCGCATTCACAAGATACATCCAATTTTTCAGATTATTGGTTCATTGAATGAGAGAACAACAAGGAGTAAATCAGAACAAGCAAACATATGCTTATACTCTTGTTTTCTTTCTCAAATTGTTCCTAAAAATGTTACCGAAGCATTAAAGGACAATGGTTGGATAGAAGCCATGCAAGAAGAATTACTTCAATTCCGCAAACAAGAAGTGTGGAATTTAGTGGATCTACCTGAAGGAGAAAATGCAATTGGCACAAAATGGTTATTTAGAAATAAAACTAATGATCGTGGTGTTGTAATAAGAAATAAAGCGAGATTTGTTGCACAAGGATACACACAGGAAGAAGGTATAGATTATGATGAAGTGTTTGCACCAGTTGCCAGACTTGAATCAATTCGAGTTTTTCTGGCTTATGCTTCATTCATGAAATTCAAGGTGTATCAAATGGATGTAAAGGGTGCATTTCTATATGGTCCAATCACTGATGATGTGTTTGTGAAGCAACCTCCAGGCTTTGAGGATGCACAATTTCCATATCGAGTATATAAACTGAGTAAAGCTTTATATGGACTTCATCAAGCCCCTAGAATTTGGTATGAGACGTTATCACAACACTTAATCCAACATGGATACACACGAGGGAAAATTGATCCAACTTTATTCATAAAGAAGGATAATAATGATCTTTTATGTGTACAAGTGTATGTTGATGACATCATATTTGGTTCTACCTGTCCAAAATTGTGCAATGAATTTGAAGAAATCATGAAATCTCGATTCCAAATGAGTTCTATGGGAGAGATTAACTTCTTTCTTGGACTTCAAGTCAAGCAAAATACAGATGGAATCTTCATCAATCAAGAAAAGTTTGTTGACAAGCTCTTAAAGAAATTTAAGTTGCAAGACTGTCAGTCCATACGAACTCCAGCAGATGTTAACACCAAGATTGATCTGATCCAAAAGGAAAATCTATTGACCAAACTTTATACAGAACAATGATTGGATCTTTGTGTATCTTACTGCATCTAGACTAGACATTATGTATGTTGTTTGTATATGTGCCAGGTATGAATCAGACCCGAAAGAATCTCACTTAATTGCTGTCAAAAGGATATTCAGGTATCTCAAAGGTAAACTAGCCTTAGGGCTTTGGTATCCTTACGAGGGAAACTTTGAACTATATGGATATACAGATAGTGATTATGGTGGATGCTGTCAAACTTAAAATTTTAGGGGGAGTAATAACTGAAAAACTTGTTCTCAAAAAATATTCAATAATCATAATCAAAATTGAAATGTTGAATTGAAAGGATTATGCTTTATGTTCAAAGTATTTGTGTAAACTGAAAATAGAATGTGTTTGAAAATTACAATATGATATACATAATCTTTGCAAATAAATGTTTTTAAGTTGAAAATCAGATGATATTTGATTTTATGTTGAGACTAAAATGAAGGGACAAAAGAAATTTAAAAAGAAATAAAATAAAAATTTTATAAATGAAAGTGCAAAATGCAAAAAGTTCAAAATTTAGGGATCTAAATGGTAAAAAGTGTGCAAGTGAAGAAATTGGGAATCACAAGTGTATGTACATAAACAGTGCACATGCGTCTCAATAGGAGCATGATGAAATTTTCAGGATTATACAAGTGTTGGACGTTTTCCATGCGTCTAAATAGTTGTAATACATCTATGAAAATTACAAGTGTTGGACGTTTGATTCATTCCCATGCGTCTAAACAGTTGTAATACATCTGAAAATTTCAAGTGTTGGGCGTTTGTGATAATCCCATGCGTCTAAATAGTGTTTCTGTGTTAGACGTTTGTCATGTCTCATACGTCTAAATAGTTTCAAAATTTCAAGTGTTAGACGTTTTACAAAGTCCATGCGACTGAACAGTGCAAAAGCGCCTAAACAATGCTTATGCATCTGAACAGTTCTCATGCGTCTGACTTAAAACGCACAACAGTGCTCATACGTCTAACAAAATAAGTGAATTCTAGGTTTTCATACGCTCAAACAGGGACCATACGTCCGAACAGGGCTCATACGCCTAAAATTTCACTTATATATATTGAACACTTATGCATATTTTTCATTCACACTTCAAAATCTCAAAACCAAAACCCTCGAACTGCGACTGTCGAGCATCAACATATCCGTATTTCATCTGAAATCGAATCAAATCTTTGAGTATACATTGTATTTGAATATATAAACATAAGTTTGTGATTCAAATATATAAATTTTGGGTTAAATCAATGGTTTGTCATAGACGGTTGAATGCTATTTGGGTGTTCGAACACAATATAATCCAAGTTTAATTTGATTAAATGAGTATCATATCAAAAATTGATACTGGATTATTGATAAGAACATATTTTCAAGTTTGTTGATGTATTGTTTTGATCTTAAAATGAAAATTTTTTTTGATGATGAACTCAGTCGATTCTACATAGTCGAAGATGAACAGACAGTCATTCTTTGAACAAAAATAAATAAAAATTAAAATTAAATCAAAATTGAAATGTTAAATAATAAATTCAAAGTGAATAAATATTAATATTTTACAAATTTGAAATCTTAATTCAAAAGTAAAAATAAAAGGTCAAATTAAAAGTCAAAATCAAAAGTCATATATAGAAATAAATTTCATTAATCAATATTCAATGTTCTCATAATACTTTTGTTGTGTTTTGCAGATGGCAGAATTAAAATTTGAGCCAAAGCATAATGTAGCTGCTTTCTTAGATGATGAAAACAGAGAAGCTACGGGATATGAAGATATTATCAGTTTTTTACTAAGAACAAAATATGTGTATGCCATGTGTGCAAGGCCCATGATAAATGGAAGAATGATTAAAAAATTCTGGAGAACTGCTCAAGTTGAAAGAGATGATCAAGGAAACAAAGTTTTAAGAGCCTCCATCACATCAGAAAGAACGCTTGAAGTTTCTAAAGAAGCAATTAGACAAGCTCTAAGACTGGGTGATAATGATCCTGAAGATTTATCAGAATATACATTTAATAAATGTAGAGAAGTTTTTCTACAGATGGGTCATCCAGATCATTTCCCTAAGAAACAATTTTTCAGAGCTCGTGTATTTAAGCATTGGAAGCTTTTATGCTATATCTTTCAACATTGCATGTCAAAAAGAAGTGCGGGTTGGGATTCATTCCCTGTAGACATTGCATCTCCAATTGTAGCCTTATCCACAAACAGAAGATTTAATATGGCTAAGTGGATAATGAATGGATTCATTTTTAATCTGGAAAGAGGAGTAAGGCATAAGTATCTGATGTACCCAAGATTTCTTCAACTTCTCATCAATGATGCAAACCCAGATCTGTATGCTGAAGAAGTTATTGGTGAAAAGATTCAATTAGAGCACATGTCAGAGATTGTTTACAAAAGACTGGCAATAATCACTGGTGCTCAAAACATTCCAGTTTTTGATTATATCAGGAATGTATCAATGGATGAAGTTGATATTACTCGGCCACACTTCCATCTAACTGAAGAAGAACCAATAGATCCAAACGATCTGATTGAATATGTAGAAGTTGATGAAGAGAGTGATGATGATGTGTCTGAAATTTCATCAAGTGAAGAAAGTGATAATAATGATGATGGTAATGATGATGCCACTGAGGCAAATCAAGAAGGAAATGAAGAAAGAAATGCAGAAGATACTACAAATGAGACACAACCTATGATTGAAAAAAATGTTGAGGAAGATGTACAAGAAAGAAATTCTCAAAATCAAACATCTGATTCTGACTTTATCAATGATGTTTCATTCGATCCAATATTTGAAATTGATACAATGAAGGAGCAGAAGAAATCCATGTTAGTATGTCACACAATGTGTTTATACAAACAAAGGAAATAGTTGAAGTTTATGAGATTGAAAGATTGAAAGAAGAAAATTTAAACAAAGAAAAAGAGATTGAAGAGTTGAAAGTTGAAAATGAAAGAATGAAAGAGATAATCAGATCTTGTGAAAAAGAAATTCAAAAACTCAAAGATGAAAATTTAAAGTTGTCTGAAGAAAATGTGTTAAAAGATGAAAAGATTGTTAGTTTTGCCAAAGATAAAGAAGATGTGATAAAGAACTTTGAAGTTATGATTAAAGATTATGATAGTCTTAAGGAGAAATTCAAGAAGTTATCTGAAGAAAATGAAAATCTCAAAGCTGAATTGATAAAGGAAAGAGAAGCTCAGAAATCTATATCACCGGTACATGTGATTAGTACTAAGATGCAGGTTGAAGAAAATATTGAGCAAAGAAAAGGCAAAAAGGAAAGTGAATGAGTTAGAAGATATTGATCAAACTGAATCCTCTTCTAAGCTTCAAAGAACTGAAGAATTGGTTGAACAGCAAAATGTTCAAGCACAGATTGATGCTTTAGATGATATTAAAGAAATATACAATGATGATTGGTATGATGAAGTTCTTGATAATGAAGATATTGATGAAGCTGAATTTGTGTCACATTTCTCTTCACAAGAACATATACAAGAACAAGATGAAGTACCACAAGATTTTGAAGAAAAATATAATTATCTTGTGAACATGAAATACAATCGAGTATATTTTGGATGGACTGACTGTTTCTCAGATTAATGATGAATACGAGAAATGTATCTATGTAGAGTCAGTTGCTTCAATAGATCCAAATGAGATAGTGGTTAAGCATGGTGAATGGATAAGAACAAAAGAAGTAATAAATGTAGAAGAACTGTCTAGTTCTGAGCTGCACCATCCTGATCCAGATGATATGAGTATTCCCGCTCTTAGATCATGGTTGCAAGCTAGAAATTACCCTTGGAGGAAGCTGAAGAGATTACAATCTGTATCTCTGAGAAATTTTGTTAGAAGCTTTCAGGAAACTGAGAAACAAATGAAGAAGATGATAGTGCTTGATACAGATAACCCTCAGTATCTTGAAATAACAAAAAGAACTAGAATGTTAAAGCCTCAGGAGATAAAACAAATGTCAAGATTTGATGATGCTCATGCTCATAGAAAAGAATTGATGGAAATGTTTGCTGATCCAGAAAGACAAACTTATAAAGCATCAACTGAACAAAGGCATATTCTTGATAGTTCAAGAACAACCGGAGACTTGGTAAGAAATATATTGCAAAAAGAACAATCAGTTGCTGAACTGTTGAATGCTATAATTGCTCCAGATTTTACCAACCAAGTAAAGATCATTGCATGGAAGTATGATGAAGTGTTTGATGCCTTTTTGATAAAGAGAGTAAATGCTATATGTGATGTTTATCATTTTTACTCCAGTATCATAAAACTTCCTGTGCAAGATTTAAAAGAGTTAAATAGATTACCTCTGATCAATCCTTCTGATTCAAAGCGTGGGAAGATGTTTGTAGAATTATTAAGAAGAGGATTGGATAGATCAAGTAATTTTCTTAACACAAGATGTGATCAAGAGGACAAAGAGTATTTTGTTACTCTGAAGAAAAACAAGAAGCTTAAGGGAGTCCAATCAAAAGAAGAACATTCTTTGATAGAATTTTGTGATAAATATTTTGAAAAAGTTACAACTCTTGGACTGAAAGTGATTGAAGGTAATCAAAACTCAAAGCCAATTCTCAGATGGTTTTATAACACTGAGACATTTGAGCTGAAGTTAGTCCGAAATCTAGAAAGATGGGATAAGGACATGATTACTTTATTTGGAGTTTTTGAACTAAAACTGTTACATCCAAGTTATATTTCATTTTTGTCAGTACAAAAATTAAGAAAGTATCTCTTGAAGTGGCTGAGCAAGACAAGAAATATTTCATTTTTATTATCAATATGATGAATGCTGCCATGGAAAGAATATCTTTGAGAAAAGCTCTTGCGTATGCCAAAATTGTCAAGAAAGATATTAAAGATATTGAATTCATGAGAATATCAAGCAAAGGGGTATTAGAAGTGTACTCAAAGGAAAGTAACAAGCTTATTGAGTTATATGCTAATATTGATATTTCATGTCTTTCAAAAGATACATTGGAAAGAATGAATAAGATGGAGATCAAAACAAATGAAGCTAAACCCGAACAAGGCATTCTTGCAAGTAAATTCAAGTCCGCAATATCAAAAGCTTTGAAAGAGTTAGATATGTACAAATAGAAGCCGATGTTCAAAGTCAAAGAAGAACCAGAAGATTACTTTGAATGATGAAGTCAAGGCTGAAGATAGAATTGAAGATAAAGTTAGCAGTCAAGCTTGAAGATTTTGAAGACTGAAGACCATGTCAATCTTAGGGGGAGTATTGTTAAGTGCTTTAAGAAAGATTAACATGTTGTCTTTATTTGTCTTTTGATAGTTTGTAATAGTATAGGGACTATTTGTGTAATTTGTTAGTTCCTTTACTTTTTGTTTTCAATATAAATAGCTTAGATTTGCAGGTAGATAGTAACGAATATACAAAATATTCGAATCTGCTTTCATACTTATAATTGTCTTAGCTTGATATTAATGAAAACTTGAATTTTATTAATATCTTGTTTTAATTTGATTACTTTGTGTGAATTTCATTGAATTGTGTTACAAATCATCACAGATTTGTTCATTTGATCCTATCAGTTTGGTCTTAGGATGTTGGACCGGATTTTTAGTTACTGCAATTGCAGCAGAGTTATCAACAAAAACAAGAGTAGAAGAGAAATTCAAACCATAGTCCCGCATTTGCTGTTGAATCAATATGATTTGTGAACAGCAACTTGCAGCAGCAACATATTCGGCTTCGCAGGTTGACAAAGCAACCGAGGTCTGCTTCTTACACTGCCAGGTCACTAATCTTCTCCCAAAGAATTGACATCCTGCTAATGTAGACTTGTAGTTCATCTTGCAGCCGCCGTAATCCGAGTCACTATATGTCGTAAGCTCAAAGTCATCATCATGAGGATACCACAACCCTAATGTTGGAGTACCCTTCAGATAACGGAAGATCCTTTTGACCCTTATCAGAGAGTTAACTTTTGGCTTTGCCTGATATCTTGAAAATAGACATGTAGCATACATGATATCAGGTCTTGAGGCAGTGAGATACATTAGAGATCCAATCATTCCTCGGTACATGGTGGCATCTACCAGATCACCATTCTCGTCGGGTGCTACATCATGGTTTGTAGCAAGTGGAGTCCTAGCTGCGGAAGCATTCTCCATATCAAACCGACTGAGAATATCTCCTACATACTTGGTCTGATATAGAAAAATTCCCTTAGGTGTCTGATCCACCTATAACCCGAGACAGAACTTCATCTCTCCCATGTCACTTATTTCAAATTCAGCCTTCATTACTGGTTCAAATTCTTTACATAATTCCTCGTTCTTTGAACCAAAGATTATGTCATCTACATAAATTTGGACCAGCAGTAAATCACCTTCCTTTTCTTTAATGAACAGTGTGCGGTCAATAACACCTCTACGAAACCCATGTGTCACAAGGTGAGTGGAGAGTTTCTCATACAGGCTCTCGGAGCTTGATGAAGCCTGTATAAAGCCTTATTGAGTTTGTAAACTATGTCCCGATGATATGGATCCTCAAATCCCTTGGGTTGACTGACATACACTGTCTCTCGGATTTCACCATGAAGGAAAGCACTCTTTACATCCAGTTGATAAACTTTAATCTTCATATACGATGCATAGGCAAGGAAGATACGGATGGCTCCATTCTTGCCACGGGTGCAAACACTTCATTGTAATCCTATACCCTCAACTTTTCAAATCCTTGAACTACAAGTCGAGCCTTGTTCTTGATGATGACACCTTGGTCATCTTTCTTACATTTCAAGACCCATTTGGTGCCAATGACCTTAGCTCCTTTAGGTCTATCTACTAGTGTCCATACACCAACCTTCTTGAACTGAAAAAGTTCTTCTTGCATAGCACTGACCCACGCCTTATCATTTAGGGCTTCACTCATGTATTTTGGCTCGAACTGAGACACAAAGCAACGATAAGCACCATCGTGAAGGTACCCTTTCTCCATTACTGAGGCATAATCAGCTGAATACAACTGATTTCTTGTCAACTCCTAATCTGACATCCCCAATGACATTGTCCAGAGGATGATAGATGTTTAGGCGTGATCCACGAGTGGTGGGAACAGCTACCTCAGTATCTAGATTATGAACATTTGGTTCAATATCGGAGGCAGTAGGAGTATGAGGTTCCGAAGACTCAGAGGCACCAATGTCAGATTTTGCAGTAGGAGGAACCTGTTGCTCCTGAGTGTCTAGATCATTCTCCATGGCTTCATCGTCAGAAAAAGAGTCGCTTCCCTCGAGTGCTCCCTCTGAGTTGGTAGATGAATCACCTTGTGAGCCAGATGATGTAGATTCCTGAGATGGTGTGTTTAGAACATCATACATCATCTTTGTTGCTAACTCATCATCAGACATGGGGAGAGGGATGTTAAAGGACTTGAAGAATCCATTATAATCGAAAAAGAAGGCGGGTCCTTTTCCAGCAGGTGGGGTGGTGTATCTCTGAACGTTCACGTTACACCACACTTCTACTTGACCCCTCAAGTTGTTGTAAACTCTCTTGTTCGGTATGTTGTGTCCTAAAAAAATACCTTCTTCTGCCTTTTCGCTGAATTTTCCCTCCTGAGTGTTCTTTAGTAGGGTGCACGATGTGCCAAACGGCTCGAGATACTCTAAATTAGGTTTACGTCATTGTAGTAACTCGTAACACGTCTTTCCATGGTGTTTATCTACCAGAACTCGATTTAACGTGTAACACGCATTTGCAACTGCCTCATTCCAGAATTGGATAGGTAGTTTCGAGTTTGCTAGCATAGTCTGTGCAGTCTCTATCAAGCTCCAGTTCTTTCTTTTAGCAACGCCGTTTATCTGAGGAGTGTAAGCAGAAGTGAACTGGTGCACAATTCCATTTTCCTTGCAATATGCCTCCATCCATTAGTTCTTGAACTCGGTTCCGTTGTTTGAGCGTACTTGTCGTACCTTTAGCTTGTATAGGGACTCCAGTGTAGTTACTAATTCCTTGAAAGACTCAAATGTTTTGGATTTGGATTTCAGAAACATTACCCAAGAGAATCCTGAGTAGTCATCAGTAACTACATAGCAATACAAGTCGCCTACAATGCTTCTTGTACTAACTGGACCAAACAGATCCATGTGAAGAAGTTCAAGAGGAAATTCAATGGAATGAACTTTCTCTTCCTTATGAGACTTCTTCGTCTATTTGCCCTTCTTGCATGAAACACATAAATCAGGAAGTTGGAAGTTTTTTACATTAACTCCTCTCACGAGATCATTCTGAATCAAGTGATTCATCTTTCGTGGATTAATGTGTCCCATTCTCCTATGCCAGGAGATGGAATCCTTCTCAATAGCTTTTGACAAGAAGCACTGAACTTCATGATCTGTTGTGGAGGCCTTTGATAGATCCAAGACATAAAGTTCCTTATATCTTGAGGCAGACATTAAGACTTGGTCCTCCGGGATGACATAGTCCTTTTTCAGGACATAGCACTTTTTGTTGTCAAATACTACCTTAAAACCTTTATAACAATTTAGGATACAGAAAGCAGGTTATTCTAAAGTTGTTGAACATAATTTACCTTGTCAAACTTCACTTTCTAATTTCTCACTTCCCCTTGAGCTGTGATATACCCTCCTTTGTTTCCAGCAAATGAAACATGGCCTCCTTTTATTTGTTTGATGTTTGATAAGAGAGCCCTGTTCCCTATCATGTGCCTGGATGCTCCACTATCTATAATCCACGTGTTGGTCTCAGCACTATAGCGAACACCCTGCACATTCAATTGAAAACATTAGTTCAGGTTAGGGACCCAAGCCTTTACTGGCTTGGGTGTCCCAGAGGCATCTGATAGGATCAGTGATCTCAAGTTTGATAGATTAGAGTGTAACGCAGTGGAATAATAACAAGAATTAGACAAATTATAGCAAGAGTTTGATATTCGTATGCATTAAGAACAAATACGGTTGTAAAGAGAGAATATATTTCTGTGAAAAGGAATGTCTCAATAATATCAAATGTTTCTGCTCAATCATTCACTATTACAATAGGTTGACACTCCTTATATAGAGTGCAATCACTGCTGATATCACGGGATAGTGACATCTGGCAGATTTGTTACAAAAATAACTAAAACTTAACAAACTACTGAAATGTTCACAACTACTGAGAACATATCAGAGTGCTAAGTATAAAACATAAAACTACTGATACGAAACTACTGAAACTACAACGACTGAAGAACAAGCTCTTCAGTCGTTTTACAAAACTACTGAAAGGAAAAACATAAAACTACTGAAAGAAAACCGTCACAACTACTAAAGAAGACCTCTTCAGCTGTTGTGACAACGTCTGATACTTGGTCTTCAGCACTTGTGTCTTCAGACTTTGTCTTCAGCACTTGTGTCTTCAGACTTTGTCTTCAGCATTTGTGTCTTCAGACTTTGTCTTCAGCACTTGTGTCTTCAGACTTTGTCTTCAGCACTTGTGTTCAGACTTTGTCTTCAGCACTTGTCTTTAGACTTTGTCTTCAGCACTTGTCTTCAGACTTTGTCTTCAGCACTTGTCTTTAGACTCTGTCTTCAGCACTTGTCTTCAGACTTTGTCTTCAGCACTTGTCTTTAGACTCTGTCTTCAGCACTTGTCTTCAGCTGTTGTGGACTTCAGCAGTTGTTATGACGTCTGTGGGACTTAAGGTTTTTCTGATCCGGCTCATTGGTTCTTTTGGTCCAACAAACTCCCCCTGAACCAATGCAGCCAAAACCTTAACTTTATTGAGGTCCCACTTATTGTTGGCAATAAGATTGGTCTTTTTCCTTCTTGATCAGCTAAGAAGATGACCCAATTAAGCACTGGCCTGGGAATAGATTTCTGAAATTTGGTTGGCATAGTATGGATAGGAGCCCTGACTTTAGGGAACTGGACACAGGGCTGTGGTCCTATCCATGAAATCTACTTCCCATGTATAAGCCTGTAGGATTCTCTGGTGTATGCTCTGAGAAACATAATTTGTTCTTCCATGGTAAGATTTTCAGCTCCACCATCAAACAATCCTTCACGCCCATACAGCTCCAAAATGTACTTAGCCTGTTTGCCATTTTTTGAGCTCAACTGTTGTGATCTGTCTATATGCAAACTCATCTGGGTGAGTCCCTTCAAGTAATAGACTGAGCTCATTTTGTTTGAAGTTCTCAAGCCTCTTGTAGACTAACCCCTTTTTAATTACTCTGTTCTCTAACATCTTTTGGGGTGGCTGTTTAGTTTCATAGGCCTTCTTGAAATCTTCTACAATTTCCCAGGGTGATACTACAAGGACCACTATGATCTCTTCATCTACGATCCTTTTTACTTGGCCCTTGTATCTCGAAGGAATGTCTTTCTTCACAATTCTGTGAGCCACCCTAGGATCAGGCCATATTCTCACCTTTTCCTTTTGATATTGAAATGTGTTAGCATGGGTGTACAATCTCAGAACCTCTTTCTTCATACTGACTATTGATGAAGAAGCAGCATAAGTTTTGTCTATGCTTTTCAGCATCTCATCATCATGAAGCTTTTGTTGATGTTCTTCTTCTATCTTTACTCTCACAGCTTCCATCTGTGAGGTGGGAGTGATGGGCATAGGTTTGGCTTTAGGAAAAGTTAGGACTGCGGAAAGAGGCAGCCTATCTTCTTCCTCATCATCCTCTTCTTCTTCTTCTTCTAGCCTCAACACCCTTCTCTTCTTCTTCATGGGTGCATCATCGGCTGTTGGTTTTGAGGGTAAAGGAGTTGGTTTAGTGGGTTGTGGTAGTGGTGATTTTGAAGTGGGAGGTTTTGCAGGTTGTTCTAGCATTCTTGTAGTGAGTGAGGCTTTTGAGTGTTTTGCTAGTTCCTTTCTGTTCCCAGCACCTGCCTCATTTAGTGCTTCAATCACCAATCCCTTAGTGTATGCTTCAGACGAACAGATCTTGGTGGTTATTGCCAAGATACTGTCCCTGGTCCATGACTTAATCTCGATCAATGATCTCCCAAGGTACTTTGCAATGAATCTGATCATGATCTCTAGTCTTTCTCTTTCTAATGCATCATAACTTGCCCATCTTGAGTTAATTTCTTCAACTTCAAGTCTCCTAATCTCTGAGTCAAGCTATGCAGTATCGAACCCCTGTCTATACAGTTGATCAATAATGGAGTCCATTGATTTACTGTGTGTAGCATCCGCCATTTTGATCATCTCATCGAGTTCGAGTTCTTTTTCTTTTCCTTGAACCTTCCTCTTCTTATATGTGACATGAAAGTCTTTGTGACTTTCACCCACTTGATCAATGTCAGCTCCCTTCACAAACTCCTCTTCCTTCTCAGTCTCCTTTTCTTTCTTCCCCTCTATGCTCTTCCTCTTTGCTTTCACTGACTGACTCTCCCCCTTTTTGGTTGCATTGGTTGCAAGGGTTTTAGTAGCAGAAAGCCTTGTGCTCACAATCTCCTCCACCAGGGGTTGTATGATTGAGGGAAGCCTCTCATCCATGGTTTTGATCACAATGTTTGTGATCATTGGGGTGATGAGAGGTAGGGATTGCTGAAAGATAGCACTGTTTGCTCAGAGGGGTTCTGTCCCTGAGAAGCAGTGCCAGAAATAGAAGCTGGTGGCTCGGAAGTTTTGAGTGGCTGAGTGTGTGGGAGACCTTCAGGTGAAGGTGCCATATGTGGGTTTATGTTGGTGGCAGATGGACTTGCTGTTTGAGAGAATTGGTCAAGTAGTCTTTGTAGTCTACTGACTTCTTCCTCAAGAATTATGTTCTGGGCCAGAACATCATAAAAGAAGCGCGGTTCATCATCAGCAGATGCTGAATCACCTGACCTCCTGCTTGTAGCAGGATGTACATGCACTGGGTGTAGACTAGTTTTAGCATGTGCCCCTATTTCTTGGAACTGGGGACTTCCAGCCTCAGGACGATGTCCTTCATCAGTTGTTGCCTCTGGTGAGGTCTTAGCTATGTTACCAGCCTCAGTCTGATCATGTGCTGATTCAGAAGAGGTGGCAGCCTCACCAGATGTTCTGGTCTCCATATCCACACCAGGAGATAGAACAGTTAAACCCTCGTGCTGTGGGCTGTCAGAAGCATGTTGATCCTCTTCCTCAATTGATGTGGTTTCCCCTTTGTTGGTGTTTGTTGGGGAGGAGGAGAGGCATGCAGCTGAGTCAGCACGTTTGCAATAATGAGAGTAGGACTTTGTGGGGCGGTTGCAGTGGGAGATGGGGTAAAAGCAGTATGCACCTGGGGAGAATGGTGCTCTTCAATGGCAATCTCCTCAAATGAGGAAGATCCCAGATTAGTGGGTACCCCTTCTTTGGTTGCTGCAGGCTTCTTTTGAGAGGAATCCTGAGCGGTTGTGGCTGGTGAAGTCCTTGTATCCACTAGGGGTTTATAACCAGTGGATATAGCCTGCGTTTGTGTTGCAGGGGCATCCTCAGGGGACTCATTTCCCTGAGTAGCCTTTTTTGTCTTCTTTTTAGTGGGTTTGGTGGGGACTTTGGGTTTGGAGGTGGTGGCTGTGGGTTCCAGCTGCGTGGGTTTGCGCAGCTTGGCAGCCATTTTTAGTGATTGGTCAGAGTTGTGTCGGGAGTATACTTCAGGCAATACAGCCGTAGCAGGGACTCCCAGGCCAACAAGTCCCTCAGCTTGAAGCTGGTTTTCAATTATGGCCATTATGAACTGTCACACCCCAACCTTGACGGCGGAAACGTCGAGATGTGAGGGTTACGATTGTTCACAGCCACATAACGCTATATATTAAATCCAAATATATAATTCATAAGATTCAATTGTAATATTACAAGCAAAAGTTTCAACAAATAATACATCATGTACAAATGCTACAAATAACATGATCAACTATTTTATCTCTAGGTCCAATCCTAGATGTGATAAGCTTCAAAGAGTAGAACACATACTTGAGGTATTCCTGAAACATGTTAAAAATAATAGTTAAAATAAAAAAATGTTGGTGAGCATTCCATGGTTTTTAATACATAGATTATATAAAAGATGGAAATTCAAGTCATAAGTTAGTGAATAAAGTGATTAGGGATGTTATGAACAATGCAACAATCAAACCTCGACAAAGTTTTACAAGTCTCAAACGTTTACAAGATTATACGATCAGCTAAGTGTACTTGGATCAACCAAAGCAGGCTTTTCTTGCCCATAGATCTATGACTTCGCTGGGCTAGCAATAGTTAATGATTGTACATATAACTCCATAACATGGTAACCACAGAAGTTCAACTAACCACAACTTTGCATGATGAATTGCCATAAAGATTACAAGTCCCAAATAAGTTTACAAGTGCAATGATAATAAGTTAACATGTTTCACCCCAAAGTGTGAAAATAAGCAAAAAGGGTATGGAAATACTTACTTGGATATATGCATTACTAGATGATATAAAAAGTCAAAAGATAATCCAAAGTATCCATCACAAGGCACCTAACATATGTATTACAAGTTTAAGGTTAATAATAAGGTTAACGTTCAAACAAGGATTAGAGTTTTGATAGAATTATGGGGGTTTTTAGTAAGTAATAAGTTTATAAAGTAATTATTTACGTTTTGCTCCAATTAAAAGAACTATATATGTATATTTAAGTATTCTAGAAATGAATTGAAGTATAAATATTGATGAGTTTCAATATAAATAAAGCTAAAAAAAATTAGTTGGAATAACATTTTGATTAATAACAAATTACTAATCTAAACCTTTAGTTAATATATTTTATAAGAATAATATTTGTAAAATAATTTGTGAAATTATAAGATATATAATTTCTACAATTATCATGATAAAACTTTAATTAGTATAATGCCTATTAATATTATAAAGATTTATTGTTTCAAGTCTAATAATTACTTAATTATTTTAAAAGTAGACAATTTAAATATAAAAGTTACATAACATTAGAGATAATTATGTCTTTAAAAGTAACATTTGGACCAAATGGTTTATTATTTATTATTTGAAACCCATTTTAATAGAATTAAACCAAAAATAACCTTTGTTAAAAGGTTTTAAAAAAAATTATAAAAATTCAGAAAATTATTTGGTGTCTATAAAAATATTTAAAGTTTACAAAAACTATTTTTATATTTATTAAAAATTTTCTACAATTAATTTGAGGGCTAAAAAGGCCCAAAAAAATGTTTGAGGGTGCCCGGGTTTGAACCCGGGACCTCATGGTAGGATAGCAGTGTCTTAACCAGTGAACCAGGCCTCAGCCGCGGTTTGTATTCCGTTTTAATTTCTTAAAAACATAACTCAAGCAACACCCCCAAATCCTATGAACCCTAATTTGACAAATCCCAAAATTAAATCTTAATTCGTTTAAGATAGCAAAATCAATGTTAGGGCTTTTAAATCCCCAAGCAATTTCGAGTCTATCTGCATAACTAATTACCTAGATTGGATTGAGATGATTCTTGGAATGCACGAAGCACACGCCGCGACCATGTACGGCTCGATCAATGCCCAAAAGATGATATTAATCAAATTGATCGCACAGAAATCTTCCAATAGCTCTAGAGGTGAAAAGCCCTCTATCAATTGTTGGTTAACAACCTTGAAATGAGGTCTTCGAATAGGTTGTAGGTCGCGGGTGAAGAGAGGACCGAAGGAGGTGTTTGTGTTTGATTCAGGTGGAATTGCGAGTTGCGAACGTTTAGGGACATCTAGATGATTGTTTAGATGAGTTTAATTCGGTTATTATTAGGATTTAAGGATCGATCGGTTATGGAATTAAAAGTTTCGGATTATTCAACCATGTGGTGTTTGTAACCGATGATTAAACACAATTAGATGGTACGTTTAAGTTCGAGACAGGTTCACGAAATGATTTGGAGCGGTTTGGGGTTGGTATTCGAACGATTTGAGCTATTTTGGGCCTCGCCGGAGTTGGCCGGAAAACTGGCCGGAAAAACGTGAAGGGAAGATAGGCGGGAGGGTTGGGTTTGTAAATAAAATTTTACACTTTGGCCCCTCGAACTTTGAATTGTTATTATTTTATCCAAATAATATTCTTTTAAAGTTTATAAATTGACAAAACAACCCCTAACCTTAATTCACTTTAAGTTTTAAACATTTTTCTTTATTTTAAGTTTAATAACTTTCATATTATTATTATTATTATTTCTTTTATTACTATTTAAGTATTATTATTATTGTATAACTTACTTGTCTTTTATTGTTATTATTATTATTGCTAAAATCATTATTATGATTGTTACTTATTTATTAACATCATCAACTTTCAAATTAAGAAAAATTAAGGACAAATTAAAAACAATAAGCCTAAATAGCCCAAAAGTTTAATAAATGCCATCAATAGTCCTTACAAGAATTAACGACGTTGACTTTTAATTTAACCAAAAATTCAAGATGTTACATGAACCGAGGATATAATATCCAACGGTTAGCAAGTTGTTTTTGGGCCATATCCTTGAGCTCTAAAAATAGTATTTCAGAAAAATTTAAAGGTTGTTGCTCAAGGATGGAGTACATTACCTGTTGCCACCTTGTGGACATTTGATCCCATGATGAAGTCTTGGGGGCAAGGCAGACATTTACCAGGTGAAAGATGAGACGTTCGGCATCCTGGAAATGTTTCTTCAATATGGTAGATGCACTCAGGTTATCCTGGTATCCATGCTGAGCAAATGATTGATCGATTGTGCCCTTTGGATAACCAGTTGGGAAAGTGGCATTATCCAGATTGAGGGTTAGGCGAAGAATGTCTGGAGTAATGACCACTTTTTGATGATGGACAAACGATTGAAGAGACTCTGTGTCATTCTCCTCAGAGACAAGAGTGACGTTTGTCCAGAATTGGTTAAGAGATTTGGCATATATGGTGGGATTTAACAGAAAAGCCGTTTTGTAAGGTGACTGAACCATTAAATCAATGGCGTTGTGAAACTTGGTCCAGTATGGCGATTTTGTGAGATGTGCGACACAGTTGTGTCGAGGTTTTAGTTGCATGGTCGCCATTGATGAAGAGAGGTTACAGAGTTTTTTTGAACGTTAGGTTTAAGAAGAGAAGAAAGTAAAAACTCTGAAGGTGGGATAAGGTATTTAAAGGGTAGGGTTAGAAAACGACTGAAGGTTTTGGTGTTAGTCATCAGTTGTTGAAACTACTGATGACGTGGTATTAACTTTCAGAGGTTTGGAATGACTGACCGTATTGGTGTGATCAGCAGTTGTTATAAAACAACTGAAGACTTGGTTTTAACCATCAGACGTTGAAACAGCTGAAGTCTCTGATTTAGTCATCAGTAGTTTAAAACTACTGAAGATTTAGTCATCAGTAGTTATAAAACTACTGAAGACAGTTTTGACTTCAGGTGATGAAACAACTGAGGACTTGGTATTAGTCATCAGTAGTTGGGAAACTACTGAAGACTTTGGTTTTACCATCAGTTGTTGTAAACAACTGAAGACTTGGTGTTAGTCATCAGTAGTTGTGAAACTACTGAAGACATGGTTTTGCTTCAGTTGTTTAGAAAGAAACAGCAGTTGGGAAACTACTGAAGACAAAAAGGCTCATCAGTAGTTGTCGTCAATTCATTGCTTTTCAGCTGTTTCATACTGTCCTCAACACGTACTCATCAGACGTTTTCATCTGTTTTCAGATGTTTCATAGGACATCAGTACGTATTTGTATTTCTGACAACAGTAGTTGTAGCTACATCAGTTGTTGTAACTACATCAATTGTTTTAACAAATAAAGTACTTGAGTACTGAGAAGTTAAGCTCTAGTAGTTTAAAGAAAACTTCCGGTGGAAAATAACTTCAGTACTTATATATATGACAATAATAACTAATGATCATCAGTACTTGTGAGCTGAGATCACCAGTAGTTGTCACTTATTCTAGTTGCAGCATACCAAGCCTTAACACTAGGTTTTGGAAAGTTGTGCTATCCAAGGGCTTAGTGAAAATGTCTGCAAGCTCATCAGCACTAGGAACAAATTTTGGATCAATCAGACCTTTTTCAAAACAATCTCTAATAAAATGGTGTCTGATTTCAATATGTTTAGTCCTAGAGTGCTGGACAGGATTCTTGACAATACAAAGAGCTGAAGAGTGTCCATTAACAATGGGGTCTTAGTCTCTGTTATGCCATAATCCAATAATTGGTTTTGAAGCCAGAGTACCTGAGATGTACAGCTTGCAGCAGCAATGTACTCTGCTTCAGCAGTTGATGTAGCAACTGAGGTTTGCTTCTTACTTTGTCAAGAAATCAAGCAGTTGCCTAAGAATTGGCATCCTCCAGAAGTGTACTTTCTTGTCAACTTACACCCTGCATAGTCACTGTCAGAAAAAGCAACTAATTTACCAGAATGTCTAGTAGAATACCATAAACCTAGAGATGGAGTGCCTTGCAAATATCTAAAGATCCTCTTGACTGCAATCAAATGAGACTCCTTAGGTGCAGCCTGAAATCTAGCACAAACACATGTAGCAAACATAATATCTGGTCTAGAAGCTGTTAAGTACATCAAGGACCCAATCATACATCTGTAAAGTGTTTCATCAACCACTTTACCTTTCTGATCTGTATCCAGTTGTGTGGTGTTGCACATGGGAGTAGAACAGGGCTTACACTTTTGTAAATCAAACTTTTCCAAAAGATCTTTTGTGTATTTGGACTGATGAATGAAAATTTCATCAGCCTTTTGTTTGATTTGCAAACCCAGAAAGAACTGTAATTCTCCCATGGCACTCATTTCAAACTTATGTTTCATCAACTTTGTAAAGGCATCACACAACTGTGGATCAGAGGATGCAAAAATAATATCATCTACATAAATTTGAACAAGTAGATTATGCTGCCCAGCTTTCTTAATGAATAAAGTCTTATCTATGGAGCCTCTAGTGAAATTATTTTCCAGAAGAAAGTTTGATAATGTCTCATACCAGGCTCTAGGAGCTTGTTTCAACCCATAGAGAGCCTTATCAAGCTTATACCCCATTAGGATGTTTATTGTCCTCAAAACCTGGTGGTTGACATACATAAACCTCTTCTTTAATTTTCCATACAAAAATGCACTTTTGACATCCATTTGAAAAACTTTAAGGTTGTGATAAGCAGCATAAGCTAAAAACAATCAAATTGCTTCCAGTTGGCTACAGGGGCAAAGGTTTCATTATAATCAATACCTTCCTCTTGTGAAAACCCCTGTACAACCAGTCTGGCCTTGTTCTTAACAATAAGCCCATTTTCATCAGTTTTGTTCCTAAACACCCATTTAGTGCGTATTGCACACTTACCTGGAGGTAGAGGAACAGTTCCCACACTTGTTGTTTCTTGAACTGAAGAAGCTCAAGCTGCATGGCTTCAACCCATCCATTGTCCCTTAAAGCAATGTGATAGTTCTTTGGCTCTTGCTGACTAATGAAGAGAGCATAGAAGTAGAAATTAGACAATTGACTTCTTGTTGAAATGCCAGCATTGATATCACCAATGATTTGAGACATAGGGTGATTCTTCAGATCTTGGTACACAATAAGATCTATGCAAGTGTTTGTAGTAGGCTCAGCAGCAACAGATGGTGATGGTGAAGCATTTCCTTGAAACCAATCAGTAGATGGTAATTCAAAGGAAGTTGAAGTTGTAGAAATCTCAGCAGCATTTGTTGTGGATTGTGCTACTGAAGCTACAGGAACATCAGGTCTAACTGAATCAGGCAGTTGATCACTAAACTTGAAAAGGTGATTACTGATATCATCACCATCATCAGTAACACCAAATGGATGACTAGCTACAGAAGATGATGGATTCATATGATCTGCAATAGCAGGTGGTTGATAAGGAACATATTGCAGAATGTCCAGATCAAACAACTCCACAGGGTTTTGTGGAATTGTATCCTTAGGGGATTCATTGAACTTCACATGCAAGGTTTCTTCAACTATCTTTGTCCGACAGTTGAATACTCTATAAGCCTTGCAAGTGGATGAATACCCAACAAAATACCCTGCATCCACCTTAGAATCAAACTTTTGGAGTTGATCCTTTGTGTTGAGAATGTAACAGGGACACCCAAATGCTCTAAAGAATGAAATCAAAGGGGCTAAATGATGTAAAACTTCATAAGGAGTTTTCATCAACCTCTGATTTACTAAGGCTCTATTCTGTACATAGCAGGCTGTATTGACAGCTTCAGCCCAAAAGGTTAGTGGCAGACCAGAATCAGCCAACATGGACCTTGCAGCTTCAATGAGGGTCCTGTTCTTTCTCTCCACTACTCCATTTTGCTCTGGAGTCCTTGGGATGCTATATGCCTCTTGATTCCCTTTGACAAGTAAAACTCATCAAGAGTGTGGTTTCTGAATTCAGTACCATTGTCACTCCTCACACACTTAAGTGGTAGGGAATACTGCTTCTCAACGTGTAACACAAAGTTCATAATGGACTGAGCAGCCTCATCCTTTGAATGCAAGAAGAAGGTCCATACATATCTAGAGTAATCATCCACAATTACCAGACAGTATTTGTAAGCAGGCATTAGACTTGGACTCTTCTATGGTTGGGAATGAAACTTTATGTTGTTTCCCTTTTAAGCATGCAGTGCAGATTTCATCACAATTGAACTCCTTTATTGGATGACCTCTCACTAAACTCTTGTGGATCAGCTGATTCATGTTTTTGAGATTAATATGACCCAGCCTTCTATGCCACAGTTTAGATTCTTGGAGAGAGGCCTTGGAGAACAAGCATGGATGGCCTCTCAACTCAATTTTCTTTGACAGATCCAAGGCATATACTCTTCCTATCCTGTTAGCCTTCAGGAGAGTATTATCATCCAGTACTTTTTCAATCAGGCTCAGAACCTTGGAAGACAGAATCCTACAGTTCTGGCTTGTGAAAAGAGCAACATGTCCTTTGTCACACATCTGACTGACACTCAACAGATTGTATTTGAGATTCTCCACATGGTTGACATCATCAAATCTAATATCTCCATTAGACACAAATCCCTTTCCAATGATGTAACCTTTAGCATCATTTCCAAATGAGAAAATCCCTTCTTTCCCTGAGAGTAATCATGAAGAAGAGAGCTGCTCCTAGTCATGTGCATGGATCCTCCACTGTCCACAACCATATGCTTCTTTGGCATGCTGAAGAACCCTGCACAATCATAAGAAACTAGTTAGATTTGGAGACCCAAACCTTTTTGGTTTTGGGACTGACTTTATCAACAGATTTAACCATAGCTGGTTTCTCATGATTAACAGCTGATGAACATGGAGATGGTGCTGAAATGGATTTGGGCCTAGAATTCCTCTCCAGTGGTTTGATCACATGGGCTTCAAGTTGGTTAACTCTCCCCAACAGATGTTGAACCATCATAACAAGCTGTGTCTGATTTGAAGCTCGAGCTTTCAGTTCATTTGACACTCCAGAGCTTGTTTTTGATGAGTTCCTGTGACCCACCATTTCCTCCTTCTTAGACTTCACAGACTTAGTCCTATGTTTATCATGAGGAACAATATCAGCTGTCTTCTGGTAAACCGCATCCTTCTTAGTGGATTTGGGTAAGGCCTTGGGTTTATCAGGTTGAGATAATTGTGGTACAAACTTGGTCTCAAACTCAGTTTTCATTTTATTTATTTCTAGTTTAATGAGCTCATCCCTTTGGAGCTTTAAACCTTTTTGTACCAACATTCATCACATAGATGATTGAATTTACCATAAATTTCACATGGTTTATTCTTCATCTTGGACATCTTTACTGCTGAAGTGGAAACTACTGAAGGTGTGATCTTTAGTATTTTTCTCCTATCAGTACTAGGTACTAAAGGATTTGTAACAGCTGAAGACTGGTAATTCAACTGTTTTCCATCCGTCCTAATAGACTGTTTGATGGATTCCTCAGCAGTTGTTAGTCCTTGTATTTCAACTGATTTGAAATGCTTTTTAGATGGTTGGTCTCTTTCAGTACTTGGGGTACATTGAGGAACAACATCTGAAGTACTCAGCTTCATATGAGTCTCAGTAGTTAGACCATCAGTCAATTTATTTGTTGAGATCTTAACACTGGTTTCATTCTCTGATCTTAGATTATCATTGGAGAATGACTCACGCGATAATGTGGTTTGGAGATTGCTTTCACTTTCAGACTTAACTATGGAGTTAGGAGTAAAGTCTGTTGGTGGAGCAGTATGGTTGTAACCAATGCCAACTTCACATTTGAAGCATTTGCTTGCTAAGAAGCATTTCAAATCCCTTGCATGATGAGACCCAGCGTTCACACTCAACTTGGGTCACTGCAAGTTTTTCTTTGAGACTCCTGTGGTCTTCCAGAATAACCTCTAGCTTGGCCTTTTCATCATTTAATTGGCATTTAAGCTTATAAATCTCATCACTTTTACTGTTAAGAGCAGACTCATACTCAGCTTTTCTTTTGAAAATGGTTTTCTCAAGCTCAAGTTTTTGATTTATTAATGCTACATTTGCCTCTCTAATAGAGACAAAGGCAGCTATGCATGATTCAGAACATAACTTGGCTTTAGCCTCTGAAGATACCTGAGTTACCTGTGAAGATGATGCATTTGAACAGGAACCCTCAGTAGAATCCAGGGCCATGAGAGCAAGATTTCCAAAAGGGTGTTCACCACCATGTTGACTAGCACCAGCATAGTATTGCTTAGTGTGACCAGACAAGTTATCAGGTAAGCTACTCCAGTCAACGACTCCAGGTGTGAAGAAGCTGTGATGAGGTTGTGATTGAGATGGAGATGGTTGAGGTTATGGTAGTGCATGAGATTGTGGTACTATAGGAGCTTGAGCTTGATTTGACTGTGGCATATAATAGCAGGGATAAGGATATGGCATTTGACCCTGAGGAACAAAATATGCAGGAGATTGAGGGTGTGATGAATGACTAGAACCAATAGAGTGTTGCCCTTTGAATTGTGAATTGTTATTTGGAAAAGTCAAAAAGTGTGCAGAAATGTAGATCCAGTTGATCTACACTCTCTTGCAAAGTGTCCAAGCCTGTGGCATTTGTGACACTTCAACTTGCTCTTGTCAAAACCGACTTTGGTTTTGTCAGAGAGTCCAGGAAATTTCCTGCCAGTTCTCTTGTAGAATTTCTGAGATCTGATATTGATCAAGGCCATTTGGCTCAAAATATCCATCTCTTCTAAATCATCATCAGCAATGCCCTTCAAATCATCCATGATAAAGCATAGATTGTCACTATTATTACCAGAATGACAATCAACACTCACAAAGGCATGATTAGAATTGTTTGAGGTGAAATCAATATGCTCATCATAGTGGCATTCTGATCCTGCATACTCTGACTCATGACTTACCAAGGCAGTGTTTCCTGGTACAAAATCATCAGTGAGCTTTCCAGATGATGACAGTTTTCGTTTCTGTTCTATCTCTCTCTCTCAAATGTGAGCAATTTCCCATGGAGTTGGGTGAGAGATAGTTTGTCCAAATTTGCACTGGAGCGTAGGACAATAGTATATGTGTCCCATCTCTCAGGCAGTGATCTGAGAAATCTGTTATTCATCTGGCTGTTTGTGTACTCATGTTTGACCATTTTTTATTCAGAGATCAAACAAGAGAACCGCTCAAACTATTGAGTCAGTGTCTCACCCTTCCTATGAGAGAATGTCTCATATTGTTGGGCAAGGATTTCTCTATTATTTGCCAAGACCTCATCTGTTCCTCCAATTGTTCTTTCAAGGCATTCCAGAGGTCATGGGCAGTTTCATAATGCATTAGCCCAGAATAGATTTCATTGGGCAGTGCCATGGCCAGAATTCCATGGGCTTTTGCATCAATCTCAAACAATTTCTTATCCTCATCTGAGTGTTGCTCCCTCCTCTTCGGAACCATTTGATTGGTTTCCAGGTTATTCACCATAGGCTTGTGTGGACCATGTACCACTGATGTCTAACAACCTGAGCTGTTAACAGACAGGTGATGGAGCATTCGTCGTTGCCATATGTTTACTCATTCCTAACCAGCATCGGAGGCTTGCTTGAGAAACCAGTATTGTGAGGATCATTGGAAGGAGTAGTCATTTTAGGTCCAAATACAATTTAATTCAAGCTTTTAAAAGATTTTACACAGACCACAACAGACTCAATGAAAACCAAGAATAATCTCAGGATGAATGACCAAAAAACACAGAAAATTCAATCTCTATAACTGTTTCTTGCAAAAATGCTAATTCAATCAACTTGGATCTTGGATAGCAGTTTCAATGATCAATTATTAGATCGATCAATGAAGAAGGAAGCTCTGATACCATTTGACAGGATCAGTGATCTCAAGTTTGATGGATTAGAGTGTAACGCAGCGGAATAATACAAGAATTAGACAAATTATAGCAAGAGTTTGATATTCGTATGCATTAAGAACAATACGGTTGTAAAGAGAGAATATATTTCTGTGAAAAGGAATGTCTCAATAATATCAAATGTTTCTGCTCAATCATTCACTATTACAATAAGATTGACAGTCCTTATATAGAGTGCAATCACTGCTAATATCACGGGATAGTGACATCTGGCAGATTTGTTACAAAAATAACTAAAACTTAACAAACTACTGAAATGTTCACAACTACTGAGAACATATCAGAGTGCTAAGTATAAACATAAAACTACTGATACGAAACTACTGAAACTACAACGACTGAAGAACAAGCTCTTCAGTCGTTTTACAAAACTACTGAAAGGAAAAACAAAACTACTGAAAGAAAACCGTCACAACTACTGAAGAAGACCTCTTCAGCTGTTGTGACAACTTCTGATACTTGGTCTTCAGCACTTGTGTCTTCAGACTTTGTCTTCAGCACTTGTGTCTTCAGACTTTGTCTTCAGCACTTGTGTCTTCAGACTTTGTCTTCAGCACTTGTGTCTTCAGACTTTGTCTTCAGCACTGGTGTTCAGACTTTGTTTTCAGCACTTGTCTTCAGACTTTGTCTTCAGCACTTGTCTTCAGACTTTGTCTTCAGCACTTGCCTTCAGACTTTGTCTTCAGCTGTTGTGGACTTCAGCAGTTGTTATGATGTCTGTGGGACTTAAGGTTTTTCTGATCCGGCTCATTGGTTCTTTTGGTCCAACAGCATCACACATCATGAATGTAACCCATTGACCTTTAGAGGATGGGGGAAGCTCAGTTGTCTTCTTATTCTCATTATCGGACATTGAGGTTGATTTTTCTTTCCATAAGCCAGCCTTGTGTAAGGCCTGTTTGTGATAAACAGACGACTGGCTAATGGTTGAACTTTAGGTTCGCTAGCCCTTCTAGTTGGAGTCAGTGAGTTCCTCTTAGAAGAACTAGGTTTTGGGTCCTGAAGTTCAACTTTCCTCCTCGGTGTCTGATAGTAAGGATAGTTAGACGCAATGTGTCCATACTCTCCATAGTTGTAGCATGATCTGCTTTCTACTTTTCGATTTAACTGTTTGTGTGGAGAAGTGTGTGACACACGTGTGACATTAACCTTTTTGAGTTGACACTCTTCTTGTTTACATGTTTTATCTTGTTTAATAAAGTTAATTGTTTTAACATTTTTAACATCTTTTCCATATTGTTTACCTGGACTTAGACTTGAAGCATGTGGGTGGTTAACAGGTTTGGTCTTTTTGGGTTCAGAATTAGACTTGATCGAACCAGACTTTATATTAATCTTTTCAAACTCTTTTTCCCGATTAACACAAGGCATTTTACCTTTTGCCTTTGAAGTGGCCTTCTTTTGTTTAGCACCAGATTCATTTGATTTAAATTTGGAATCTGGATCACTTACAAGAGGAGTGGACACCATATGATCCTTGATTGGATTGTTATTGACTGGTTTACATTTTGCATTCATCAAGATCTCATGTGGTGGCGGAACCACTTTATAACCCAATCCCTATTTGTTGTTTCGCTCTCTCACTAAGTTTTGAACAATATGAGATGAACTTGTCCAACTATGCAGTTTTTGCTTTAATGAATTAACTTCTACTTCTAAAACTACCTTTTGTTTCTTAGTGTCTTCTAGGGAGTTAAGATGGAACTTAATGTCATTTAATTGGTTAAAGGCTACAACTTCGGTTTCCCTAAGTTGTTTGTTCAACAGTTCTATCTTTTCTTTATAATTGTGCTCATTTTGTTTAAGAATTCTATTAGCTTCAGTGCACAATTTCAAGTCCTTTACTAAGCTATCATTATGATCTAATAACCTAGCAAATTTTGAATCGATGCTTTCCCTAAATTTATTACAATCAGAACAAGCATGATTATTGAAAAATTAGTTAGTGGTACTTACCTGAGAGGGTTTTGATGAATCAGCCATCAAAGCAGAGTCTGGTGTTTCTGGTTCTGGTGATTCTGACAATGTTGTAGATTTCCCTTCTGTAGGCATGTAGTTGACCACTATTGCAGTCTCTTTGGTGCTTGACATCGCGAGTTCCACTGCAATATCTCATTCACTAGCTGAATCGTCATCTAAATGTTCAACACTAGTGATGTTGGATTCTCCCGGTGAAACAAACCGAAAGCTCCAATCCAATCCTGTCCTTCATCATCATGAGCAGTCAAGGCTTTAGGGTCCTTGCTTGACAAAGTAGGACTACTATTCTTGGGCTTCACACACTCACGTTTGAAGTGTCCCTTTTCACCATAGTTGAAACAGGTCACCTTGGTCTTGTCGAAACCAAAGGTAGTGTCCTTAGTTGCAACCAATTTTTGTCCGGTTTTCTTGACAAACTTCTTAGCTCTCCGAACAACACTTTCTAAGGCCCACATTATATCCATCCTCTCCAGCTCTGTCTCATCAACCTACTCATAGTCCTCATCTGCCAGATGAAAGTTCCTAGTTTTTCCTGCAATTAGTCCATCATAGGAGTGGACTATTGCTGCTAAGAGATCCATGTGCTATTTAGCTACCTCAACTGTCACATTACCAAAATTCTCGGTCTTTAGTTTTTGCAGCATTGGCTTCAGGTACTATGTATTGGGTACGAGACGATCCTGACGTTGCTGACCCTGAAGTAGAGGTTTGAGAGGGACCAGCTGAACTTGACACAAAATTCGTCTAAAGTGGTGCTCCAGATGTTTTGGCTTGTGGAGTCACGTTGTATAGTACTGGATTCTGATCATAGGAAGACTTTTGGGCTCTATACTTCATCCTTAGCTCTTCCTCTCTCAGCTTTAGAATGAAATCATTTATATCTAATTTCATTAGCATATCATTCTGTCTAAGATTAGAGACAAAGGATACCCATTTCTCCGGCAACCCATCCGCAAAGTTCGACACTTTGTCTTCCATAGACATAGTTACTCCATGAGTGTGCATCTCACTCATCAAGTGGTAGAATCTGTCAATGACATCATCCAGGCTTTCTTTACCCATCGAAGAGAAGTTGTTAAATTCTTTTTTCAAGGCTTTAGCCTTTATCGCCTTTAATGATGCATTTCCGTCATACCTTTTCTCCAATGCATCCCATAGCTTCTTTGCTTGCGTATACTCAGAAAATTGGTGATGCAGCTGCATCAGCCTATGCTCAAGGTCAAGAAAGGAGGACAAAAAAAGCACAAGACCAAGTAGCATCATCCTCAACCCCTGCTGTTGAAGAGTTCACAGATAAAGACAAAAGTAATGACTAGATGTTTATGTATTTGAAAACTTTTGTACTTGAATCTTGTATTACAATTTTGTAATTAATGTTTATATATATTTATCTAATGTTTAGATGTCTTGATTAATTACTAATTGTTGATGTGTTGAATGTTTAAATCAAGCAGATCAAATATCTCAGCAAGATGAATATGATATTGCTCCCCTTCAGTAAATCAAGTCTCAATTCACAATGATTCTTGATTTGCAAGGGATTGTCAAAAAGTCGGTGAGCTACACTCCCGAAGAAGGAAAAATCATACACGACCTGACTGATGAGCAACTTGTGGAGATGTTTAGGTTAAATCCAGATGAGCTGGCCAAAGATGCTCCTACTTTTGAAGTGACAAGTGATGATGAGCTAAATGATGTCAACGAAATAGAGATTGAGGATGTCACAGCTGAGCACTATCCAGAGTACACTGACCGAGAGGGCAATGTGATCCCCAATTTGGGTGATACTCTTGGCAGTGCTACCTTTGACAAACTGGATGAGATGGAGAAAGATACAGAGAAGAATGAAAGCCAAGCCCAAGCCTCGAACGTTGATGTTGATATAAAGAAGGCTGAATGGGCAGCTTGTTTTGCAGAGATACGAGCCCAACGCACAGCTCAAAAGCAAGATACCTACACCAAGCTCTACAAAGTTAAGAGACATCTGAAGGTGTCTGGCAAGATTATTGCGTGGGTGTATTTTGAGGATCTTAACGTGTATGCTGTTAAGAGGGAGAAGGGAATAGAGTACTTCAGATACCCACATGATCTAAAGACTCTCCCAGGTTTTGAGCTCAACCAGTTGGCACGCTTAAATTTGCTATATGCTGATCCTAGAAAATTGTCAGGCTGGTTTGAGGCTGCACTAAAGAAGGAATACCACACCAGATGGGTTAACTTCAGGCCTCAACAACCGAAGAGGTACATTCATAGGTCTAAAGTGGATCATATTTCTGGAAAGCCTAAAGTGGTGCTGAAGTGGAGTCCTCCGCGCATAATGTCCAAGATTCCCTAATGAAAAATGTCATAGTTCTTCACTCCACACTTCAAATGGTGGTATTATGATTGGAGAACAGGCGAAGCGGTCATAGTTTTATAGAGAGAGGGTGAAATGGAAACTATCCGGTATTCGACCCAATGTGGCTCACAAACTTGTCAGCAGACGATGTTTACACTTTATACAAGTGGCCACTATTTTGTGATGTGCAATATATTGTACAAGCCCTCCAGTTCTAGAACGTTATACAACTCTGTTTTGCATTTGAAATACATGCAGGAGTTACTAGAGAGGAGAAGTACAAGAGATTTGAGGAGCTTATGAAGAATGTCAGACACTAATGTAAACTAGGTCCAAGGGGGAGTTTGTTGATACAGATGTACCTAGTTAGGAGCTTAATATAAATGTTTGTCATGTCTTATATATATGTAATGAATGAGTTGAATAAAATAAATATATGATTGATGCTTATAATGTTTAATGTTTCATTGTTTATTATGTGTTAAAGTATGTTGAACTAACTATATAGGTTTGAGGTTATTGTGCATAGTTCTTAGTCAATAATGATTGAGAAACGTGTTCAAACATAATCATATGAAGTCTTCATGTGAATGGACCATGCTAATGGACCATACACATGAATACTTCATGCTAATGGGCCAGTCGCACGACTGAACCAGGAGACTGGATCAGTCGCACGATTGAGATATAATATTGACTCAGTCGCATGACTGAACCTTCAGTCATGCGTATGGATCAATCGCATGATTCAGTCGCATGACTGAACCATGCTAATGGTTCAGTCGTACGATTAGAAAACCCTAACCTATAAATACCACTTAATTCGTGGAAAAACATAAGAATTGAAACACTTGAACAAATATTTGTACCCGTCGTCCAGAGACTCCAGAAAGCCTGTTCCAAGTTCATAGTTCGCAGTTGATCTTGTTCTAATCGTTCTTAACATTTCTTTAATTGTTAGATTGATCGGGACTACGCTCTCACTGATTGGATCGTCAATCAAATAGGATTCCGCACTATTTGATTTGGTTTCACGCATTATCAGTTAGTACTCAGTACATACACGGTCCTAACAAGTTTCAATACGTATAAACTTTCGTTGAAAAGGTTATTTGATGAAATTAATATTGGAGTCTAATTTTACTCAAATGTAATTTGTTATGACCAAGTTATAGTTTGTTTAAGTCAGACTATATTCTGCCAAATATGTAGTAAGGCACTTATGTGTAATTTTAAAATTGCTAAAGCACGAAATGGGTTAGAACAAATTTATTATATCAATATATGATATATTAGACTTCATTTGAGTTATATAAAAAATATTTCAAGAGTTTTGCATAGTCATCATTTAGAGAAATAATCTTGTGTAATAACCGAATGCGGCAGCATAGCCATCCATATGCAAACAAGATTTGCGGTTTACGTTAGTGTGTTGTTAACTTGATTTAGGAATGTTAATGATTGTTATAAGGTTAGTAAAAGTTAGAAGGTTAATGATTAAATTAAAATAAATTTGGTAGAAGAAAAAATAAAAGTAAGAACATGAAAATAATTAGATGTTAGGATGATTGAAAGAATATAGAAGTACATAATATAGAAGAAATATAAGATTACCTTAATATTAAAAAATTCTTGAAACTACTTGTAAAAAAATTTATTGAAATTAATCATAACCAAAGGATGATGAAAAGTGTGTGTGTGAGATTTTTAGAGAATAAACAAATAAAAAGTGAGGCATAAAGCTTGCTTTTATTATTGAGGTTAGGAGTGTGTTATGAATGGAGTTAATGGTGAGTTACAAGTCTTTCAAAAGGGGGTTATGATTAGTATTTAAAATAAATATAAAATTAAATATATTAAATAAATAAAATAATAATTACAATTTAAAACTCTAAATTTAATTAAACAACTTCTTTTTTATTAAATCTTTGTAGACTTTATAAATATCACAAGAACTTGTGATTTGATTATTTATTATAGTTGAATATTTAAAATCTTATAGATATTAATAACCTTTTAACATTTATAAATTTTATTTATAAATTATAGAATTTAAGTTAAATTGATTAAGTGACACATTTATTGTTTTTGGAACATAGAAATAAATAAAATGACTAAATAATTAATTTGATTTACAAGATTGATTAAAACGGATTTGGGTTTGGATTTATACTTTGAAAATAGGCGGATATTACATTAAGTTTTCCATTGGTTATATTAACCTCCTTGAACCGAATTAATATCCTCTTTTAACTTTGTTTATACATAATTGACCTCCTTAGAACATCTTAATTGATAAGTACTAGGTTTGCATGCTTTAGACTATAGCACTTTAGCATGTGAATAGAAGATACATCATTCTGGTCCTTCATAGCTTTAAGGTATATCACACTATCCCTTCTCCATATCCATATTTTATTATAGACAAATCATGAGAATTATTCGTCATCATTTGGTTTAGGAACATAACTTATTTTCCATTAAACCTCTTATCCACAGACAAGTCACTAGTCATAACGATGGACCTGGTAGTTGCCTCAGCACCAACCCAGCAGTAGCTGGTCAATAGCAACTGCCGAAACTTGATATTACCACAATAGGTTGGTAGAAACTCAAAGGCAAGCTTGGTACCAATCTAGCGTACACACACTTTAGTAGTTGGCATTGAGTTAAGACCAAGATCTCGGTAGCATCTTTCAAAACTACTCAGCCGACTTTCAAGCACAGTAGTGCAAGTGTGCAAAGTGTAAAAGGCACTATCTTCTCTTTGATTTATAAAGACTTCGTAATAAGTCTTGATTCAATTCACTTTGGTGAACACATTTATCATTAACAAGATAAATGAAACTCGTCTATAATCAATATTACATTAAGATAGACTCAAACACATTGACATTGAATAATATGTAATTCATAAAGTTTGCCTTGAGTTATTGGCACATATGTGTTGTTGTTCCCTTTAAGCTATGTATAAGTAGTATACTTTCCTAAACAAAAGAAAATCCCCCATATTGCTCAAACAACATTAAGATGGTAGACGCATATACATTTAGATCTTTCAAAATAAATTTAGCTAAATTCATAAAATATAACATATATTACTTTCATATGTAGATCTATCCACACTTATGAATTTTTATGATAACTTCAAATGAGGTTTATCAGTATATCTCATACTTGTGTATTTAATCTCAAAACACTTATCATATTTTTGATCTCATGATACACTTATCATATTTTCGATCTTAAGATATGGAATGACATTTGATGTATCATCTTCAACACTTAAAACAATTCAACAACTCTCAAGTTGTTTCCTATGCAAATCTCTTATTGTACTATCCGTTAAAGTTATATATTTTATAAACATTATATCATTGATGTTTCAAATTATTTCCCTCAAAATTAATTTTAATGTTACATCTAGACACTTTTTAATAATAATTTAAACGGATGAAAATTACATCTAGACATCAAATCTCAAAGTGTTTTATCTATAACACTCTCATCATTAGCAATGATATCGATTTATGACATGTATTGAGATACTCCCTCAATAGTACTTCATGCACTCATACTATCAAGTTTCTAATCTTATATTGAAACTCTAATTTTAATAATCAAAACTAGATAAAAAACAACAATGTCATGTATACACTATGTTAGGACCGTGTACGTACGAAGTACTAACAGATTCTGCGTTTAAACCAGATCAAATAGTGCGGAATCCTATTTGATTGGTGATCCAATTAGTGAGAATGATTACTCGATCGATATAAGAATGAACTAAACGTTAAGAACAAGTAGGAATCTATCAAGATCGAACTATGAACTTGGACAGGCTGTTTAGGACGCTCTAGACGGCTAGGGTTTATGTGTATTCGAAATATCTCTCCAAGTGTTCTGTTTTCCACGAATTATGTGGTATTTATAGGTTAGTGGTTTCCATTCGTATGACTGAACCATTAGCATGGTTCAGTCGTGTGACTGACTCATACGATTGATCCATACGCATGACTGAAGGTTCAGTCGTGTGATTGAGTCAATCTTATGTCTCAATCATACGACTGATCTAGTCTCTTGGTTCAGTTGTGCGACTGGTCCATAAGCATGATATATTCATGCGTATAGTCCATAAGTATGGGCCATTAGCATGAATAATCATCCAACTAGGTTGAACATATTACCCAATCATTATTGACTTAGAATTATGTACAACAACCTCAAATCTATATAAGGAGTTCTTACATATGAATTAAAGATAAATAAACATCAAAGCATATATCATATTTTATTATTTCGTCACATTACACATATGTAAGACATGAAAGACTTTTACATTTAAGCATATAAACTAGGAACATCATGTATCTACAAACTCCCCCTTGGACCTAGTTTACCCTATTGTCTAACATCTTCACATGCTCTTGAAATTTCTTACACTTCTCTTCTCTGGTGACTCCTGCATGTATCTCAAATGCAAAGTAGAGTCGTATAACGTGTTGGAATTGAAGAGCTTGTACAATGTCTTGCGTGTCATAGAATAGTGGCCACTTGTATAAAGTATATTCATCTTTGGCAGACAAGTTAGTAAGCCACATTTGGTCAAATACCCTGATAGTCTCTATCTTTCCATCTCTATTCAAAACTATGACTGCTTCCTCTATCCTCCAATCATAACACCACCATTTGAAGTGTGGAGTGAAGTCCTGAGGCATTTCCCGTAAGGGAATCTTGGACATTGTGTGTGGGGAACTTCACTTCAACGCCACTTTAGGCTTTCCAAATATAGGATCAACTTTAGACTTATGAAACCTCTTAGGTTGTTGAGGTCTGAAGTTTACCCATCTGGTGTGGTATTCTTTCTTTAATGCAGCCCAAACCATCCTGACATCTTTCTTGGATTAGCATATAACAGATCTAAGCATGCCAGTCGGTTGAGCTCAAAACCAAGAAGAGTCTTCAGATCATGTGGATATCTGAAGTACTCAATCCCTTTCTCCTTTTAACAGGATAGACTTCCAAGTATTCAAAATATGCCTACACAATAATCTTGCCTGACACTTTCTGGTGTCTTCTAACTCTGTAAAGTTTGGTGTAGGCATTTTGCTTTGGGGGTGCGCGCTGGGCTTTCATCTTAGCAAAACAAGCTGCCCATTTAACTTTCTTAATATCAACATTTGCATCTAAAGCTTGGGTTGTACTTTCATCTTTTTCTTTTTCTTTCTCTATCTCCACAAACTTATCAAAAGTACCATTGCCAAATGTTTCACCCAAGTTAGGGATATGTTTCCCTCAGGGTCAGTGTCTGTGGATAGTAATCTGCAGTGACATCCTTTATCTCTATCTCATCCACACCCTTTAGCTCCTCGTCACTTAAGACTTCAACTTCCGAGCATCTTTAACAAGCTCATCAGGATTCAGTCTAAACATTTCAGCTAGCTGCTCTTCTGTTAGATCATGGATGATCTCTCCTTCCTCCGGAGTGTAGCTCACGGATCTTCTGATGATCCCTTGCAAGTCAAGAATCATAGTAAGTTGAGTCTTAACTTGCTGAAAGGGGGCGACATCATATTCATCTTGTTGTTGAGCTTCATCTGTTTGATTAAACATTCATCACACCTAAATCATTAATCAAGACATTGAACCATAAATAATCATTAGTTACATTAATGTAATACACAATTCAAGTACAAAAGTTTCAAATACATAACATCTAATCATTACCATTGCCTTGATTTGTTGTCTCTTCAGCTTCAGGAGCAGAGGACGAGGCTCCTTGATCCTGATTTTTCTTGGTGTGCCTCTTCTTGACTGATGGATTATAGGCTGATGCAGATGCATCACCTTCTTGGTCATCCTCATTATCATCATCTCCTGCTTTTCCCTTTCCACTTCCTCCCGCTCCCTCGTCATCACCATCTGCTTTCCATAAGGATGGGCCATCCTCTTCTTCATGGAGCCCTTGGCTGTAGGGGCGCCCCCTAAGCTAGTAGGCTGGTCAGGTGTGTAAGTAAGATCAGTGACATCGGGATCATCGCCTGAAGTACCAGTTGGGCGTCCACCAACCGCCTCTAATCCCTTCTTTGTAGCCACAACCTGGCTCCCAACTATCCTAACCAAAGGCTCATCATCTGACACCTCCTATTCATCTATCAAGAAGTCCTGTTGGAAAGCAGCTTGCTTAGATCCACCAGGAGCATCAGAAGTACCAAGTGGAGCTGGTGGAGATATAGAAGAAGTGTCAGTGGCCCTTGATTGACTTGGACCATTATCTCCACCACCTTGACTGTCATCAACGTCATCATTATCGTCTCCGTCATCATCGGTGGGTACCACTATAGGGTCAACATCTGAATCGCTATCATTGTGACGCCATTTCTTACGAGCAGGCGCCACGTAGTCTACATTAGCCATATGTCCAAACAATCGCCTAATCGGGGGCTTCACCTGCTTCCCCCGGTACACCTTCATCCTCCCCAGTGTGGTGTCATCCATCACCTCTAGAATAACAGCATTGTCTTTCTCCTTTGGCAACATAGGAAGCTTCTCGTCAATGATCATCTATAAAAACCTTGGATACATACAGAAGCCTTCCTTGCCCTTGGCCTCGATGTTCTCTATCATGTAGGAGAATAGCATGTGGGAGAAACTGAACGGGTGGTTCAGTACCAGAGCAACGCATGCATTCTGGATTTGATCAGACATCTCATCGAATCCTCCTCTCCTTGAAGCTATGCACTTTAGGATGACATGAGCCAAGTACTTGAACTAGGGGCACAAGTTGCTCTTGTTTAGCACACCTAGATTGATGTCCCAAGTGTACTTCATCCTCAGAAAGTATCCTCTAACAGTCAGGGGATGTAGCTTGGTTGGGTAGGCACTGTCCTCACCCAGATAGAGCTCCGAATACTATGGGGCTCAGCGGACCTGTCAACCGAAGCACCTTCCCAGAAGGCCTGCTATACAGATCGGTAGGGTGTGCAGGGAACAGAGATAGCCTTGTAGATCCTCGATCTATGTAGAAAGACTATAATCCTAGCAAACTCGGAAGCATTCCGAGAAGTAGCATCTAGGTGAGCACAGATGTTGTGCTTGGTGCTCATCGTCCATCTATCAGCCATGTTGCTGAAACACAAGAAAAATATACATTAGATTTGTGCATAAAAGAAGACAATTTGAACTTAAACTGTTTGGATCAAACTGGTTCAGTCGTGCGGCTGAACCACACGACTGAGTTTTAGTCGTACGTTGAGTTCAGTAGTACGATTGAGCTTGCGGCTGAGTTCAGTCATGCGATTGAGCCTATGATTGAACTTAGTCGTATACTACACCATGCGGTTGAGTCAGTCGTGCGACTGAACCCATACGCATGATTTATTCAGGCGATTGAATCGTGCACCTGGCTCAATCATGCGACTGAAGTTTATTAGCATGTCCATTCGCATCCTTCACTGTTGAACACCCTAGATTTGAATCATTGTCAAAAGTTCAGCACCGTGACCTCTACTACGAGAGGCTTTCGAAGATCTACCACCGGCCATTCACACACACACTGAAAGATTCAAACACCAACACGGTCATTCAAGGGAACAGCTCAGTTTATGTCAAGTATAGTAAGTTCCTAATTACAGTGGCCAGTTATGCTTAGCCACTTACTTTACTCTTCATACCCCGAGCATTACCTATCCTGACTACATCAGTATTTAAATCTACAAACAACACATAACCACATACCATGCGCACATAAAACCGGTTAACTTACGAAAATACCTGATGGCACGCCGCTACTCAGATTGGCATCCCTTCCCTTTCCGTCCCATTCTCAGTTTAAGTTAAGGTTTATTTTGAAAATTTACCAATTTCACTTAACTTTGGCTCTGATACCAACTTGTAAGGCCCCGTTCCCGGGACGGTTACAGCTGGATCCTCATCGCACATAAAACATATAATTACATTGTATTTCATAAAGCATCACAGTGGAAACATTTAAAGATGACATTTCATTTCAATATTGTAGCTTTTGCAAAATAATACATCGTTAATCAGTCACAAAATACATTATTGCATTACATCACAAAGCGTTATATAAATGGATGTCATCCCAAAAGAGCTAAGTAGCCACCTTGTGCCATCCTCAGCAATCATTACCTGCCAACTGGAAACACATCAAAGTCAGTGTTGCTGAGTGAGTTCTAGTTTTATAAAATAAAACATATTTTCTTTCGTTAAAACTGTTCTTTACTTTCATGCGATCATACATCATACGTACACATAGATAATAATTATTCTCTTCATCGTTCGTTAACTTCCGTTCATTCATTCATTCTTATTTTCATTCGTTCGTTCATCATTACATCTTTTCCTTTCATCATCACCATGAACTTTACCTTTCATTCTCGTGGTACTGGACCTAAGCCTATAAAAGACCTTCATCGGTGGTGCTCGGCACCAAATGGTCATAGTACCTAAGGTAAAGTTCAGGTATACCATTGTCATATGCTATGCCCTTCATTCTCATGGTATTGGACCTAAGCCTATAAAAGACCTACATCAGTGGTGCTCAGCACCAAATGGTCACAGTACCTAATGCACGCAACAACGGTTCATACGCATGGTAAATCACAAAGAAAGACCCCGATGTGCATCCTCCCGGGGTAGCGAATCCGCACACCGTTGGGCTAACACCTTAATGGCGTGTCCCGACATACAGTGCTTGCAAGACTTTCATTACTTCATCGTTAATTAATGCATGCATTGTTACTTCATGTTTCTCTTTCATTATCTTTCGCTTTACGTTACATAATACTTCATTTCATTCATTCACATTCAACGTAAAGCCATAGGAATGATAAACATACATCATAATAAGAAACATATCATACACAGTCATCATCATCATACATGGCAACATCATACATACATAACATGCATAATCATGCAACATCATCATCATCATGCCTAACATGCTCTCTAAGGCATCAACAATCATCTTACATGAACTTACGGGAACCTTTACATCCAAACTTACATCTGCACTTTCCCCCGAAAGTCAGAAGTTAAACTACACTTCTCCTCGGGTGCAACAGCCCTATTAGGGCGTATGGACACCCTTCAGTCGCATGGTCTCCCCATGCGACTGGCCCCAATCGTGCGAATGAACTCTCATCATGCGAATGGACCCTAATCACTCCTCATTCGGTCATATGGCCTTTATTCGGTCGCCTAGCCCTAGCTGATGCAGAATGCAGTTCATCCAGAACCCAATCTGCCATTTTCGACCTCCAAGCTCAGCTAAACCCATTCTAAGCTCAAATCGACCATTTTAAACCTTAGGGATGCATACCACAACACCATTCAAGCACACACAAGCTCACAAGCAAGGCTCAAACGCATCATACACACACATACACATATGCATACGGGTCACACACATACACACCCAAAAATCCAATTTCAGAGTGTTCCAGCCCCAAAATCATTCAAAAACGTGTAAAAGAGGGGTCCTAGAACTCACACAAACGACCACAATGAGGGGAGCTTCGATTTGACTCGCTTCTCAACGATTTTGGCTCACTCGAACCAACCCGAACCAACTTTTCTCCCTTTTTCTCTTCTTTCTTTATTCTCCTCTTTCTTTGGCTGAAAATGTGGGTGTGGGGAGAGGGTAATGGCTGCCCTCTCCCTTTATATACCCCCACTTACCCAACTTTCTCTCGTTGGTGAGTTTGGTCCCTCGACTTTGGACTTTATTTCTTTTCTTCCTTCGTCGACTTCAAAATAGATAAATAGTCGGGTGTTACAAGAAATAAACAACGACAAAACATTGCTTTTAAGCTTATCAGTTTATATACAATAAACTCGCTTCTAACACGCTCGTTAGTTTTGAATGATTACAAAATCGTTTGTAAGCTTCTTGGCTCATATAAATAAACTATTTCTTTTGTGTTGTAAAACACTAGTTTTAATTTCTTTCTAAAACAAAATTTGGTTTTACTTAAATCATTGTAGTTATAAATAGTTTTAAAATTACAAACCCATGAATTTCTAATGATTTTTAGAAATTAAACCTTCTCTAATACACATGTTAGATTGTTAAATATTTACAAAAATGTTTTAACACATGATAAAATCAAATATTCTTTTGGTAACACGGTATTTTGGATGATAGATAGTACTTCAATCTTCATTAAAATCCAAACAAGATGTTGTACTATGTTCTTTCCCAAAAAATAGTTTGATTTTAACAAAAATCAAAAATAGTATTTTCTTTAACATTTTGTGAACAAAAAAACCATAGTAATAAGTTTTAAAATTCCAATCACGAAATCTATTTTAAGATTGTAGGAAGTATGTTTACTTTTATATTAAAAATAATAATTTTAATAATACTCTTGTTAGCCATGGGAAATATTTTAGTACAATACCATTTACAAACACTACTAGAAAATAAATATAAATAATATTTATGTACCAAACTTGATTTAAATATCTATCTTTAGATGTACTCCAACGAGTCGTCATAAATTATTCTTGATTTAAGTCTTCATCGCGTTTGAATCTTCAACTATACATCTTGACTGCAACAATTAACAAAACCAAAAGATTAACGTTGTGACTGAGGATCGTGTTAGACACGGGTCCCTTAAAACAGATTTCGCATCTCTATTCAAGACAACACAACTATTTCTCAGGGTACAACAGCCAAAGCAGTATTTACTGCCGGAGAGTGCCTCAGCCCGAAAGATCCCGGGTAAAATATATGTAGGATGTTATGCGGAAAAATGTAAAAGATGATGGTGTATGAAGAACAATTTAGAGAATGCCCATCTTTAATTTTTGTAAAATTTGTTGAATATAGAGAATAAATTCTTCTTCTTATTTTCTTTTTATCATGAGTTTAGTTATATACTCATGCTAAAAACTTCACATTAATATGAGTTTTATGATTCACAACCAAAACTTCCATTTGATTTATGAAATGTTTTATGAAACCAATTAAAACTCTCATTTTATTCATGACATGTTTAATATTATTTTAATAAAAGTTATGATCCATATCATAATTTATTATAAAACTTGGTCAAAACATAAAACATCCATATTAATTAATATATAGTTTTATTAATTGCAACAATTTCCTACTATAATCACTTAAGTTTTACTTAATACTCTCTTTAGCTTTGTCAGAATAGTCATTGATTTCCTTTGGCCCATCTTGCACAATTAAGTTCAAAATATTATGCACAACATCTCAAATGAAAAAAATCTACCATTAGAAACAAGTGATGATTATGTAATTAGTTGTCTCTCTAACCCAACGGAAATGTAATTAGAAGAAGTATTGTCTAAAGTTACATATATTTTCTATATCCCATTCTACTAGAATTGAAAACATCTTTTGTCATAAAACAACGCAAGTATGAGGTGGATGCATGAAAAAAATAATCAGATTCTCTCTATAAAAGGCTATCTTTATCAATAAAATGTATAGCAATGCTAAATACTAAGTGGTAGCGATAGAAGCGCATAAACTATTATAAAAGTACCTTCTAATTGATTGCATAAGCATGTTTTGAACCTTTTCATTTTCTCTCTTGTACATTTTCAATAAGTCGGATGTTACACTTTTTCTAGAAGTGATATTCACATTGGATTGCAAGTACATAACATATCCCTAATGCCGTTATAGTCTACGAAATATAAAGTCAATTCATGCCGAATAACAACAGCTACAAGGATTTCATGAAAATATTCTCATCAAAACTAGGTGACGTTAATTTCATATCACTAATACAAAGCATTTAACTAACACCTTGATAAATGTTACAAACACAACCATTCACGTGTTGCTTAAGATTTCTCATGTTTTACTTGCTATCATATTTAAAAATATGCTTACACTTATTGCACTTGCATTTAGTGGTACTTTATTAAAGTTTGTAAAGTATTACTACACAATAGATCTTTCCTTTTGTTGTCTCTTTATCCCTCCTTTTTTATCGCTAATATCGTTATTCTATATCTTTAATATGCATAGAATCAACTTCCATGCTCGTATTCTTTGAGTTATCATTTTCTAGGTTAACTTTGATAAAATCAGGATCCATGTACAATAAGTTAAGAACACATTATAATGTTACACATTACAAAGAGATTACGAAAAGTTACAAAATAAATTCGATGCTAGATTGAACCAAAATTTATGTAGTTAAATCCCATAGAAGTTTTGCCACATTACCACATATGATGTTGTTCAACCAAAATTGATGTTCACAAACTTAAAGGTATGAAGTCTTGAACTAACTTAGAAGTATATATAGAAGAAGTTTTAACAATTAATCCATGGAATTTAGAAAAACTTACTGTCCCTTTAAGCTTTTGCTTGATCTTCTCTTGTAAACATGTATTGGAAACACTTACCATCCCTTGTTGCGGTGTTTAAAGCGCCCTGAATAATATTCTTTTATTAATAGGTTAACACACATTTAGACACAAATTTTATCGTGTGTTAAACGTGTCGAAATATTTAATACATAAAACTTGTTAAGTCTATATATGTAAGTTGTTAATTTGGAGTGGTTTTATGTGGTGGGAACATGTATGTGTGAGCAAGGCCGGCCCATTAGACCTTTTAGAGAGTCACTGGGCTTGGGGCCCCCAAAAAATAGGGGCCCATTTTTTTTAAAAAAAAAACCTGATCTAATATACATTTTGGTTGGACTTTGGAGAGGTAGTCAGGTACTCTGTACTCAGGTAGGGTTCCGAACCCTTTTCATCAGTCATCACCGATAGCCATAGGGTTCCGAGTTCCGACAATCCGACCGTTAGTCCGTTACCCATCGGTCACTTCACCGACCTCACCACCTGTCACTTCAAAGTCCGCCGCTGCTGGCGCTGCGGCCTGCGTGCACACCGACTTCGATGGCTGGCTGCGGCCTGCGGGCTGCGGGCCTGCAAAGAGTCGGCTGTGGCTTGCAAAGAGTCGGCTGCGACCTGCGATGGCTGGCTGCGGGCTGTCCGTGTCACCTTCCGCCGCATTTGTTGTCACTTGTCTGCACCGCTGCACGTTAAAGGGACCCTTCACGGCTTCACCCTCGGCCTCGTTAAATCTCTGAAGTCCGAAATGAAGGATTGAAGGCTCAAGTCTAAAATCTGAAATCTAGAGTTTGAAATGAATGTATACTCAAATCTGAAATCTCAATTTGAAATCTGAAATCTCAAACGGGTTCTCTACTCTTGAGTCTTGACTCAAGTCTCCAGGTGACCAGGTTCGTCTATGAATCATCTACTGATCTACACTCCTTTTTTACTCTATTTGAATCTAACTGGTGAATTCTCCTTAACTGCTTTAGTGCTTTGAATCTTTGTCTCTTTGATATCTTGATTGTTCTATACTTCTATGTAAAGTTTAGAGGCTCTGTAATTAGTTTTGCAGATTTGATAATTTGATTTGGTAATTGGTAATTGGTAATTGGTAATTGGTAATTGGTAATTTGGTATTAGTTCATTTTGGTTTTACATTAGGACCATTACTCCATTAGATTAGAGCCTTATAGTTTTAGAACTTAGAAGTTTGGGTAACTGTTTTGTTAGGTATTAGATAGTTAGGTATAGAAGTTAATAAATTGATTTGGTACTTTTGTAATCTAGAATGTCAAATCGATTTCGAAAATACCCTTCCGTGCATCAAAAAAGGCAAAGAAGGCAAAACAAGCAGTTTTAAATGAATCAATAAAAGGATCACTACTTAAGTTCGTTAAAACCTCGAATACAAATGATACAATAAATCAAGATGGACCTACAACCTAGATGAACCAACAAACTTTGATGAGCATATGAATTTAGATGAACCAAATGATGTGAATGATCCTACAAATAGTGATGACCCTACAAATAGTGATAATCCAACAAATAGTAATAAACCCACAAATAGTAATGAAACTCCAAATCAATTTAACGAAACTCCAAATTTTATTGATCCAAGTCAATGGAATAATATTAGTAATAATTTAAGAGATCTTATTATAGAAAAAGGCCCAGTTAAAATTTATAATTATATTTTCCAAAACATAAAAATTTAAGAAACTTTAATACTTCTCTTTATATGCAAACTTTACCAAATGGAGAAAAATATGAAAGAAAATGGTTGATTTATTCTATGGAGTTAGATAGAGTATTTTGTTTTTGTTGTAAGTTATTTAATGTAAATCAATGTACAAGTAAGTTAGGAAATGAAGGTAGTAATAATTGGAATAATATGAGTAGAAACCTAAAAGAACATGAAACAAGTAATGTACACATTATTAATATGAGAACATGGATGGATTTAGAGATAAGGTTGATGAAAAATAAGACGATTGATAAACATATACAAGATCGAATAAATAAGGATAAAGAACATTGGAGAAATGTGTTAATAAGAATAATTGCCATTGTAAAGAATTTTGAAAAAATGGTGTATCATTTCGTGGATCAACCGAAAAACCTTTTCAAGAAAACAATGGTAATTTTTTAAGTACTATTGAGATGATTGCAGAATTCGATCCAGTAATGCAAGAACATATTCGACGTATAAAAAATAAAGAAATTCATAATCATTATCTTGGACATAATATGCAAATGAACTAATTAGCTTATTAGCAAAAGAAATCAAAAGTCAAATTATTAAAAAAGTTAAGGAAGCTAAATATTTTTCAATTATACTTGATTGCACACCTGACACAAGTCACAAAGAACAAATGTCCATTATCTTACGATGTTTAGACATTTCTTCAACCCCAATAGTTGTTAAAGAATATTTTATAGAATTTTTAGTAGTAGATGATACAACTGGTAAAGGTATATTTGATGCTATTATCGAAGAAATTAATAAAATAGGACTTGATGTAGATAACATTAGGGGACAAGGTTATGATATGGATCAAATATGAAAGGAAAACATCAAGGAGTGCAAAAGCGCTTACTAGATATTAACCCTAGAGCATTTTATACCCCATGTGGTGCTCATAGTTTAAATCTAGTAATTTGTGATATGGCTAAATCTTGTAAAAAAGCTAGGGATTTTTTTGGAACAGTACAACGGTTTATTGTTTGTTTTCATCATCTACTAAAAGGTGGCAAGTTTTAAAAGACAACGTTCCATATTTAACTGTTAAATCATTATCACAAACACGTTGGGAAAGTCGCATAGAAAGTATTAAAGCAATTAGATTTCAAGCTCCACAAGTAAGAGAAGCGTTATTGGAATTATATGATGAATCAATTGATGATGATGATCTTAAATTTAAAAGTGAAGTTAAATCCTTAGCTAAAACTGAAATAGGAAATTTTGAATTTTTATTAGGTATGGTTATTTGGTATGATATTCTGTATGCTATTAATATAGTTAGTAAGAACTTACAAGCAAAAGACATGAGTATTGATGATGCTATAACTCAATTAGATGGACTTATTTGTTTTTTTAAAAAGTATAGAGATGATGGATTTAAAAAAGCTATGATTGCAGCCAATGAGATTGCATTAGAGATAAATGTAGAACCTACTTTTCATGAAAAACGTATTATTCGTAGAAATAAAAAATTTGATGAAAATATTGATAATGAAACTTTGAAAACACCGTTTGAAAGTTTTAGGACTGAGTACTTTTTATACATAGTAGACCAAGCTAGTTCTTCACTTAAAAATAGATTTGAACAATTTAAAGAGTTTGAAAGTACTTTTGGTTTCATGTTTACTATTAATAAATTAAAAATCGTGAATGAAGAAATTTTAAAACAGAAGTGTATTAACCTTGAAAATGTTTTAAAACATAATGATAGTATAGATATTAATGGTTTAGATTTATTTCAAGAACTAAAAATGTTAAGAGAGATTATTTCTTTAGAATCAGACACACTTATTAGTATATTAAATTATATTAAAAAATTTAATTCTTTTCCAATGCATATATTGCCTATAGAATTTTGTTAACTATTCCCGTAACTGTTGCTTCCGCGGAACGAAGCTTTTCCAAATTAAAGCTTATAAAAAATTACTTAAGATCTACAATGTCACAAGAAAGATTAAAAGGCTTAGCTACTTTGGCTATTGAAAAAGAATTTCTAGAAGGATTTGATTATGAATATTTCATTAATGAATTTGCATCATATAAAGCTAGAAAGGTAAATTTCATATAAACATCTATACATAATACATACACAATACATTAGTAAAAAAAAATTTTAACTCCGCCAACTATAAACATTTTAGTTTATTATTGCCGGTCCCAAGTCCGGATAAAGAAGGAGGGTTTTAATAAAAATATTTTTGGATAGGGCCCCATTTTTTCTATTTTGATTGGGGCTTCAAATAATATTGGGACGGCCCTGTGTGTGAGAGCCCTGTTGACATATAAATAGAAAAGACATGTTTAGAAATTGTGTAATGGGGAAGAAGATTTAATGTGAAAGTGGGGCGGGGTCCGTTTATGAATTATGATGATGCATGTGGCACAAGGCATATGTGAATTGTGATGTAAATTGTGATGTAATTGTGATGTAAATTGTAATGTATGTATCGTATCTACGTGTACAACGTAGCAGCGTATACTAATAACTAATTACTAATTACTTAATTAGTAATTACTAAGAGAGAGAGAGAGAGACTATTTCTGTGGCTTTAGATTCTTGGGGCGTAGAATAATAACAATATAATATTAATAAAAATAATATCGTGTGCGTGTTTGTGTGTGTGTGTTTCTCTCTCTGGGCACCGGCTTTTCCCGAGAATGGGTTCGATAAACTAGACCTTTGCGTTGCCTCCTCTCTCCTTCTTAATCTTGCTATTGCTGTTAATGTTGCTGTTAATGTTAATGTTCCCCCATTCATGATTCATTCATTGAAAACAATGAAAGATCTCAGACGCACACCTGCTCTCATCTGAAGCAGAAGCAGAAGCAGAAGCTCTCTCAGTCTCTCTCTCTCTCTCTTGTGGGTGTGTGGGTGTGTGTGTGGGTGTGTGTGTGGGTGTGTGTGTGGGTGTGTGTGTGGGTGTGTGTGTGTGTGGGTGTGTGTGTGTGTGGTGTGTGTGTGTGTGTGGTGTGTGTGTGTGTGTGGGTGTGTGTGTGTGTGGGTGGGTGTGTGTGTGGGTGTGTGTGTGTGTGTGTGTCGGTGGTCATCGTCGGAAGGAAGGAAGATGAGACGATTGCTGCTCCTGTTCGTCTCTCTCCTTCTGTCTCCCAACTCCATCAACGCCGACACAGATCCTGCCGATGGTTAGTCTCTCTCTCTCTCTCTCTCTCTCTCCTCTCTCTCTCTCTCTCTCTTTCTGCCCATCAAGCCAAGCTTTAAACTTTAACCAAACACACTTTCCCCTAATCAATCATATCTCATATCAGATGTGGTTAATGCTTTAAGATTTGATATTTGGGTTGGGTTAGGGCCAAATTGCATTCTTAAAGTAACCTCTTCAATTGATACCTATTATATTTTTGGACTTTATGGCCTCTTTTTGTCACTTTCCTATCTCATTTTACTACATTCAATTCAATTCAATAATCAATAATAGCTGTTATGTTATACTATGTTTCATGTTTGTTTGGTGCACTGCAGTCTCTGCTCTGAATGCCATGTATCAAAGTTTGAACTCTCCGGGACAACTAACCAAATGGACCTCAACCGGCGGCGACCCCTGTGCTGACAACTGGAAAGGCATTACCTGTTCCGCCTCAAGAGTCACACAAATGTATACTATACTATACTATACTATACTAACTGTACTATACTATATTATCAAATCACACACCTTCACCTTCACCTTCACCTTCACCTTCCCCTTCCTTTCTTGCTATTACATATTTGCATTTTCTTCTTTCATCAGAACTCTCTCTGGTCTCGGTCTCTCTGGGGGAATTGGATATCAACTTTCAAGTTTAACATCAGTAACTAACTTGTAAGGACCATCACATCCTTCTAACCCCTTTTTTTTCTTTACTCAACTCACATGCTCATTGCATTTGCAGTGATATTAGCAACAATAATCTTGGAAATCAGATTCCTTATAGCCTTCCTCCAAACCTACAAACATTGTATGATCTTGTCTTAATCTTCCCCTCCTTATTATCAATGTAATGCGTTTCTCACTTCTCAAATCAACTATCTTGTAATGCAGAAATCTTGCTGGATGCGGATTTAGTGGCACCCTTCCCTATTCCATATCACAAATGACTTCTCTAAAATTCTTGTGAGACAACTTGTATATTTTCTCCTCCTTAAATCAGTTGCATATGCTTATCTTATCTTAACTTTTTTTTTTAATTTTATCTTTGAACAGAAGTGTCGCCCGCAACCAAATCAGTGGCCAGTTGCCTGACATGTTTGGGCAGCTTTCAGCTCTAACCACTCTGTAAGTCCGTCCTCCAGACCTCAAATTTTCATCCTTTTCATGCTATTAACAACTTCTTAAAACTATATTACATGCTTCAGGGATCTATCTTTTAATACGTTTACGGGTGACCTTCCTAAAAGCTTTAGCTTGTTGTCCAGTGTAACTGACATGTAAGTATATGAATCTGTAATCTGATGTGGCCGTCTACATCCCATTCTATCATCTTCTTGATGTGTTATTGTTGTTTAGGTATTTACAGAACAACCAGTTTACAGGCACCATTGATGTCCTTGCCAATCTTCCCCTTAAAAATCTGTTAGTTTTTGTTTCAATCCACCTTTAAGAATATTCTGTTGATTTGATTTCATTTGGTTTGGTTATTTACTCTTGGCTTTTTGCTAATGATCAGGAATGTTGCCAATAACAAATTTATGGGTTGGGTTCCTAGTCAACTAAACAACATAAATCTGCAGTAAGCATCTTGCTCAAAGTTGTATAGATAAACAAAAAATAAAACCATTTTGAAAATTGAATTACTGTCATGTACCAGAAAGGATGGTAACTCATGGAACTCTGGGCCTGCGCCCCCACCTCCACCTGGCACACCTGCAGCTGGAGGGGGTGGTCAAAATCGACAACCTAGCGGCAATAGACCGTCTACTGGCAGTTCTAGTGATGATGGGAAGAAGTCTGGTGTTAGTGGTGGAGCTATAGCAGGAATTGTGATATCCATTTTGGTTGTTGGTGCAATCATTGCCTTCTTTTTGTTTAAAAGAAGATCCAAAAAATCATCTACCGATATAGAAAAGACCGAGGACCGGTCTTTTTCCCCAGTTACTTCACAGCCAGTTGAAGGTGTGAAGCTTAAATCTCTAAATTTTGTTTTTGAAAGTTACATGCTTTAAGAAATCTTGATTGGATAAGTAGGAAAAGTGTTTTTTATTTAATAACACAGATTTTCTGTTTGTAGAAATGAAGCCTGTTCAAGCCTCCTCCATGGTCAACACAAAAACATTTGAAACTGCAGATGCTATAAGTGTAAAACCACCACCCCTTGATCATCACAGATCATTTGATGATAATGATGATGATGATTTCTCAGCAATTCCCATTGTTCCCAAGAAAGTACATGTGGCCCCACCAGATGCCACATCATACACTGTAGCTGACCTTCAAATAGCTACAAACAGCTTTAGTGCTGATAACCTCATTGGTGAAGGATCTACTGGACGTGTTTTCCGTGCTCAGTTTGAAGATGGAAAAGTATACTATCTTCTTCTATTCATTTGCAAGTATTGTATATACAGATTTTATACGATCTCTCACCCTTTGTGTTTTAGGTTGTTGCTGTTAAAAAATAATATCATCTGCTCTCCCTGGTGCCATGTCAGATGATTTCATTGAAATGGTTTCAGACGTTTCTAGGTTACGCCATCCTAATATAACTGAGCTGATTGGCTACTGCTCAGAACATGGACAACACCTTCTTGTTTATGAGTTCTTTAGAAATGGCTCTCTCTATGATTTCTTGCATCTCTCTGATGAATACAGCAGCAAGCCCTTGATATGGAATACACGTGTCAAAATTGCGTTAGGAACAGCTCGTGCATTGGAGTAAGTCGCAAATCATTTCTTAAAATGACGTAACATCTTTATTTATGTAATGATTGTCATTTTGTTTGTGTTTCTCAGATATCTACATGAAGTATGCTCACCATCTGTTATTCATAAGAATATTAAGTCAGCTAATATCTTACTGGATTCGGAGCTCAATCCTCATCTTTCCGAGTGTGGGTTAGCAAGCCTCGTCTCAGATGCAGATCAGGTACTTAAGGTTTAGTATGAAGCCATAGACCTAATTATCGACCTTTGTTTCAATAGTTAAACTTTGCATGTGCAGACTTCTGGATACAGTGCCCCAGAGGTCTCCATGTCCGGTCAGTACACAATGAAAAGTGATGTATACAGTTTTGGTGTCACCATGTTAGAACTACTTACAGGAAGAAAACCATTGATAGGTGAGAGTATTTCGTAAGTTGTCAAAAAATATCTAAGGTGGCATTCAGTATGCTTATGTTTGTAATGGTGCAACAGCTCAAGGACAAGGGCAGAACAGTCTTTGGTGAGGTGGGCGACACCTCAGCTTCATGACATGGATGCTCTTGCAAAGATGGTTGATCCGGCGCTAAAAGGGCTGTATCCAGTAAAATCTCTATCTCGTTTTGCAGATGTGATTGCTCTGTGTGTACAGGTAATGTAATATTTCAAAGTCGCACTTATAGTGGTATGTCTGTTAATGTTACTGACATTAGAATGACACAGCCGGAGCCAGAGTTCAGACCAGCCATGTCAGAAGTGGTTCAGGCGTTGGTTCGACTTGTGCAGAGGGCAAATATGAGCAAGAGAACTGTTGGTGTTGAACAAGGGCGATCTGGCAACCAGGAATCTATGTCATGAAACCGCCTTCCCTCCTTGTTTTTAACTTTTGTTTATTGTCAAAGTTGGTTTGTTCTGATAATTTTTCATTTTGTGTATGGTTACAAGTTAGAAACAATAGTCGTGTACTGGAGCTGGAGGCAATAACATTTCTTTAATCTTACTACTACTAGGGCGCGTTTCGCTGGGTGGGAATGAAATGACGCTTCATTTTGCGCGTCAAAAAAGAAGCCTTCTTTCAAGTCTCTTGTTTGATATTTTCTTTTGAGAGTAGTTTATTTATTTTGATATTTTCTTTACGAACTCTTGAGGTAACTTATTGAAAAATAAAATATTAGGTACCTGAACTAATAGTGAAAGACTAAATTTATCACTAAGATAAGTGTATTTGTCTCTCATCTTTCTTTTAAAATGTCTTTACCATTAAACAATGATAAAGAAAAATTAAAAAAGAAAAATCAAAATTTTCATCAAACTTTTCAGGAGCACTCATTTACCATTATCTTTTAACACATTTTTTTAACAAAACAAAATTATGCTTGATTCTATACTATATTTTGATTTTTGACGACCAAGTAATATACTTATTTTGATTTCTTGCCAACAAAAATATTCTTATTTATAAAATACTGCATGTTTTATGCTTTATTATCATAAAGATCTTGTTTGTCTATCAACAATTGCTAGTTTGCTCTTAAAAATTCAAGGTTATGCTTCATGTGTTCAGAAGTCTATTATACCGAAGTAACTTTCTAGATCTCTAATATCATCCCTTACCCGTTATTAAGTAGCTTAAAAAATAATTAAGGTTCTCCATTAAATCGATTCACAAAAAAAAAACCAAAACTGAACACTGAAATTAGCTTTATCTCCCTCCCTAAACTAAACCGAACCAAAAACCGATCTTGATTTAAAAACTTGAATTTGGTTTAATTTAAAATTAGGTTTCTATGTGTGATTTTAAATACTGAACCACCTATTGCACCCAAATTCTATTATACCATATTCTAATACAAAACAAGAGATGATTTTCAGTCAAAAGATGTTATGAAAGAAGCTACACTTGCACATATGTTAGCTTTTGGCAAAATGATTTTCAAGATCCAACAATAAACAATCTTGTCCAAATGAAAGCATAACTGAAACTCAATACAATAGAAAAGTTTGAATATCCATTCCCAGGTTTGCCTTTAGAGAAATAAAAACAAAAGAAAGAACGTCAGTTGTAGACCATGTACTTGGGAGTAGCACTAAACTTCTGGTAACCTTTGATGACTTTGTTAACAGCATCAAGAAAATCTTTCTCGGTAACCGTCTTCCTCCGTGCCCTAATAGCATACATTCCAGCTTCTGTGCACACACTTCTTATGTCAGCTCCTGTAGAATTAGGGCACAGGCGCGCCAAAAGTTCAAACCGAATATCCCTTTCACAGTTCATTGTCCGTGTGTGGATCTTAAATATCTGTGTTCTACTCTCCATATCTGGCAGCCCAAACTCCACTTTTCGGTCCAGTCTCCCCGGTCGCAACAAGGCTGGATCCAATGTGTCAGGTCTGCACCCCAAATACAAAATTGGGTTAAACGATTGGTCATATTTATTAGTATAAAACCAGAAGATATACCTGTTGGTAGCCATGAGAACTTTAATATTCCCACGAGCATCAAATCCATCAAGTTGATTCACAATTTCAAGCATGGTTCGTTGAACCTCGTTATCCCCACCAACACCATCATCAAATCGTGCACCCCCAATTGCATCCACCTCATCAAAGAAAACAATACACGCCTTTTTGGATCGTGCCATCTGTCAAGTTGATTTTAAAGGTTTTAGATTAATGTCATTGGGAAAAAAGTTTATGATAACTAATTGCTATAATTACCTGAAACAGCTCACGAACCATGCGGGCCCCCTCACCAACATACTTCTGAACAAGCTCACTTCCAATAACACGTATAAAACATGCATCAGTTCTATTAGCAACTGCTCTTGCTAATAGGGTTTTCCCAGTTCCAGGTGGACCATAGCAGAGGACGCCTTTCGGGGGATCAATTCCTAGTTTAACAAATTTTTCAGGATGGAGCATTGGTAGCTCAACAACCTGCATTCCAATAGCAAAATCTTAAACAAAAATCAACAAAACACTAGTGTTGCAATCATTAACACCAGGTTACCTCTCTCATCTTTTCAATCTGTTCCTTACATCCACCAACATCATTATACGTCACATCTGGCTTTTCCTCCACTGTCATCATGGTTACACTAGGGTCAATCTTAGGTGGCAATGGGATTTGAATCTGATACTTGTTGCGATCAACACTGTAATCACAATGAAAAGATAAGACATCATTCCATTTAAGTAAGTGCATGTAATTACGTAGTCACTTCCAAGAAATAGAATAGCAATACTCTTGGCTGCATAAGAAAAATCGTACCCAACACGCATTCCTTCTTCAATATCAGTAGGTGAAACTTTGTCACCCAAACCAACAACAAACTGTAGAAATATAGAAAAAGAATATTAGATCAACTGGCTTCCATTACCATTCTACCCAAAATATGATATCATTAAACAAAAAAGGTTGAAATAGCAATTACACTAGTTAAAATATCACATGGATCCTCGCATATTTCTTATACATACCTTAGCTATTTGTTTGACATTGATAACATATTTAGCATCTTCTGTGTTGGGATTTATTATTTTTGTGCATCTGGCAACCTGCTTGCAAGGACGAAGCAGAGTGTTGGTGATCATGTAAAAAAGAACATTTTTGTAGCAATTTGTATTGAATGTTGAACCTGAAGAGGTTGCTCCTCTTGCATCATTTGTTTATCAGAAACAAGATCCCATTGGCTGGGTGCAGCTAAACCAGTGTCTGACTCTTTAATACCTGAACAATTAAAACAAAACAACATAGGCAATAGCTATTACTACTCGTATCTACTGGTAAGTGAAGGGCAATAGGCTAGAACAAAGAAACTATTAGATAAGTGAATTACATATATATAACAAAATAAGTTCATTTGAGTCAGAACCACACAAAATAGGCTTACCACATAAATCATTAATCCTTTTGGCCATTTCCTTCACATCTTTTTCAGCTTTCTTGATGCTATTGGAATAAGGCCCCAATCCCTGCAAGAATCAATCCTTTCATACACCCAGCAAGAATTATTAACTCAAAAGTTTCCCTATAAAAGTTACCAGCCCAAAAGTTCTCTATAGTACAAAGACATGAACATAATGTTGTTGGGAATATTGTCGTAATGACAAAAAAATATATATATTTAGGTTCAAGTCTTACAAACAAACATACCCAGTATGTCCCACCATAGTAAACTATAAGCAGGGTTTGGAAGGGGTGGGATGGTGGCAAATCTTTCCTCTATCCTGAGAGATAGAGAGACCGCTTCCAATGAGACCCCCTACTCTAAATGCTCTCAACAGATAATTGTGAAAAGAAAAAAGAGTTTGATGGCAATTGCTCATCCCACATAGGAGCGAGATGAAACTTGAAATGAGTTATAGACTTATAGGTGGCAAGACTTCGTAGTTAGTGGAAGAGGTGGAGGATTCTAAAGGAACACACATTGTGGGTCACCACGAGTGATGGGTATAATGTGATGTTTGATGATGCAATTGACACTTATCCGCTTGAGAGCCACCCTTGGTTTAAAAAGCGCGAGGCGCTCCAAAGCGTTTAGGTACCAAAATTCGAGGCGCCACGCCTCAAGCGCGAGGCGAGGGCTTCAGGTATGCGAGGCGCTAAAACTAAAAATAATAATAAAAAATTATATTATGCATGACACATTTCACTTCATAATCATAAACACAAAACATACTTATAATTTAAAGTTTAGAACATAATTAAACATCTTTAAAAAGATAAATAATTGTCTCAAATCATTCATTCAACAACCAACAACTTTAAAAACATAAATAAGTGTTTGAAAATTGAAATCAATCATTCATCAACAACGTTGCTGGTGATGTGTGTGAATGGCGATGGGGCTAAGAACGATGATGAGTTAGGGTTTCAATCTAATTTTGTAAGTAAAGAGATGGGCCAGAAATTGATCTAAATAAAAAGCCCAATATACACTTAACCAGGCCTGTTTTAGACCCAACATACATGAAGCACCGCTTCAAGGCGCCTCACGCCTTCCTCCTGAAGCGCCGCTTCAGGGCGCTTCTTGTATAACCGGCGCCTCGGTGAAACGAAGCGCTATCCCAAACGCCTCGCGCTTTAATCGGCGCCTCAGAGCGCTTTTTTAAACACAGGAGCCACCTATATCTTACACCAATTGCACATGATAGGTCAAAGTCATGATGGTTTGATTGACAGTTTGCGTGGGCTTGATGGAAGGATCATGCCAGTACGGATGTTGTTTTAATTAGTTGAGGTTGGGTGAAATCCCATGCAACTCACGACTCCCAAGTTATGGTTAGGCATGGAGGGTGATGACAATTCGAAAGGACAAAAGGTCACACCTGTTTGGGTCACTTTGGCTCAGATGGTTGCATCTAATCGGTTGTGGTTAGACAACACCCTGTTCGACTTGCGACTCTTCAAGTTGCGGTCGGGCATGGAGAGTGATGCCAATTTGATAGGGTCTCCTAGGTTTTAAAAAGGTGAGACATTTAAGTGCGTGTGGCATTCATGAAGGCGTTAGCTTCACGTGTGCGAGGAGCTTGATATTTATATAATGCATGTAAATTAATTACATACAACTTTTTTTACTTTGTTAATCCATAACACTAAATAATAATGATAAAAATTGCACACAATATAACAATAAAAAAAGCGTGAACTACCCTATTAGTGAAATTTTTATATCTATATACAACCAAACAAGTTCAAGCTCAATGTACAACTTCCAAGTTCTATCTAGAATAAAAGAGTTCAAGAAACAAGAAAAATATGCATTAATTAACAAAGTAGGAAAAGATGAGAATAGAAACAAAAATTTAGAAAAATGGATTGTGTTTCTATAAGAGGTTAACTTGGTCCTGACATATAACTCATATAATGGGGTGTGTTTTTATAAGAAAAAAACCCAGCCCTTTCATTAAAACTGAGATAATTTTTCATCTAGAAGTTTATATTTGTGCAGCTGCACTCAATAGATTAATGGAGCTTGCTACTGCTATGCCTAAGGCCTTGTGAAGCGCTTTCTTCCTCCCCTAGGATGCGTTGCTCTTGAGGTGCACTTTTTAAAACTAAGGTTGTCACTTTATAACGTGTTACCAAACCAGGAATCAGCAGAGTGACTTAAGAGATTGTATAACGTGTAGACCAATAATCATGTGAGGCCTCTAGACGTGCCTCTGACATAAATGCTAGGAGGAGCACGCCTCATGAACATGGATTGCGCCCGACATAAATGCTAGGGGGCGACCCCTTGCCTTGGGTCACCTCACATGTGGCACAGTTTTTACAATACAAACTTATAGTTCCTCAAATCCTTGATAAGCCAACAGCTCAACACCATGAACTACAATGTTGATAAGAGATTGAATACGCATTGCTGTTTCGCATCTTGGGAAGCCATCATCGCCACAATACCTAATGCAAATCTTTTGATTAAAAGGTGTGGTGAAATTAGATTAAGGATATTGTTATCTTATAGTTGTCCGTAGGTCATTATTTTAGAACCCGATAACCAACAGATGCTCATGAGTTTTAGTAAAAGGAAAATTCAAAGGAACCCACAGCTAAAGAGAGCGAGAAGGCTTGTCTGTGATCTATTGTGGTAGTAATCCACTAGTATAATTAAAAGCTGAATTTAGGGATAACTGGTACAAGGCAGAAACTTGATAAGATCAGATATATCATAAAAGAAGTAATTTTAAGGCGATCCGTAGGATTTAGCTGAAAAGATTAACAAAAAACCCTAAAGCAAGCATTGAGAGGAGAGGAGATGAGTAATAATGAGGTAGAGATGACTGACGTAAGTCTTGAGAAGAGCAATATCGTCTTCATCGAGTGGGGGAGGATTCTTTTCGTCCTTAATCTCATCTTCTATGTCTCTCGTCATCTCCTTTCTTCCTTCTTCGCTCTTCAGCCTCTACGCAAATGGATCTCTCACGTTTCTTGCAAAACAATAAACTTCCATTTCAGATTTTACTATTTATCTTTACAACTTTTATCACTAAATTAAACAATTGGTCCTTATCGTATACTCATATCATACTATTAGCTTCAACTTTTAAAAATTGATATTATTAATCTCAACTATTTATCAAACTATAATACAATTGGTCTTTGGATTGAAGATCATTAGCTTTTGCTGTTAAGTGAATGTGAAATAACCATTTTATCCTTGAATCAAAAAAAAAAAATACTTCAACTATATTATTAAATTTATGTGGGGCCCGCATATATATACAAAAAATAATATATGTGTTTGTCTACATAACAAACACACAACCACACATCATCATCATCATTTTTACAATACATATTACGATCACCGTCAACTCATCATCAAAACCAGTAACCCATCATCACCACTGGCAACGCATAACACCCTCACCACCGGCAACCCACCGACAACCAAACACTATCTCCATCGCCACCATCCATCATACCAACACCATCTACCATTGCGACCACCACCACCATCTCACTGCTCACCACCACCACACCTGATCGTCAACGTCAAAGGTTGAAACTGTTTATCCATCGGAATCCACCTACCCAATTGGCTACCCCTATCAGCCACAACAACATCTTCATCATCAAAAACATTTGTAACCAACCACCATCTCCCTCAACTACCACGTCTGATTGACTAGTTCTTGGCTGACGATGGTTGTGTTGGAGGTTGTTGTCGGCAATGTATGGTGGTGATAGTCGATGATGTACCAGATATGTAACAGAAGGCGGACATAAGGAATTAAAGGGTGGTTAGTGCTTCAATCGAACATGTGGCCGATGGTGGTAGTGATGGATTGCAATGGTGGCAGTTTAGATTTATAGAGCCGCCATTGCTGGCTAAGTGGAAAATAGTGAATGACATCCCCAAAATGTCACAATATATGATGTGCAAAAGTGTCCAGTAGTCATTTCTTTTTTGAACGCCCAAGGAATAATATAAGGCTAACTATCCGGGTAAATCATTGGCAAAAGGTCACCCACACCTTACGAATAGGGGTATTCATAAAATCCAAAATTCAAAAAAAGAAAACCGTAATCCAATCTGTATTCGAATCCGAATAAACTGATCTAAATATTTATTGAATTTTTACATATTGGATCCTATTCGAATCAGAATTCCTTATTCAGATTTCAGATATCATAATATTTGTATTCAGGTTATTTGGATATTCGGATATCCAATAAGAATTCAAATATATTTTAGCCCGATACTCATTACCAAACTCCTTATTATGTTTTTAACTCAATACTCCATAATCTTGACATATTTTAGTCATCTAATCCTAAAAAATTATACATAATCGATTGTTGTTCTAAATTAAAGATTCTACTATTCGGTTCTATATGATTACTTATTATGTTTCAAATCTAAATTCGTGTTTAAAATAAATTTGCATCTTTTAATTTTATATCTTTTATTGTGATTATAAAATTTTATAATAAAAAAATAAAAATATTATCCAAAAAAATAGAAAAAAATTTGTTTGGTTTATTCGGATTATTTGGATATGTTAGATTATTCGGATTTATCCGGATAGTGTTGGTATCTTGGATTCCTGGCTCGCCTATAGGAAAACCCACTGTTCGGAGGACTATGATAAAACTCTAGCCCACGTGGAGCGTATTGCATTAAGTAGACTCAAACTCACGACCTTCATATTAAAAGGTCATACGGTTGCCTCATTGCACCAAGGGGCTCACCGACTTTCAGTGAGCTTATGCACTAAATAGACTTAAACTCACGACCTTCATATTAAATATAATTTCTGAGGATAAACCATCTATCTAACATTTGTTTAAATAATTCCATGCCATTAGAAGCTGGCATAATTAGACCTTGAAAATCGGCTATTGTTAACCATGTTGTAACAAAAAGAATCTTTTGATATCAGTCACAATCAAGTTGTTATGGCTTGCATATAGTTTCATTGTTTTTTGGACCGGATCGGACCGACCGATTTGACCGGGAATCGGTGCCGTGTTCGGTCCTTTCTGGTGTGATTCGGTTTTTAGTGTTCGAACCGGTCGGTTCGTCCCGAACCGCTGGCCGGACCGGAAAACCGGACCGGTTCGGACCGGTTTTGGTTTGTTTATTTTTTTATTTTAAATCATAGATAAATTACTTATATTTAATTACATATATAAATATAATTAAAATATAGTTAAATCCGGTCCAACCGGTTCGACCACCAAACCAGTAATGCGTCCGGTTCGACATCCGATCCGATGCTAAAAACATTGTATAGTTTAAACTCTTGTTATTGATTCATAACTAGCAAAGTTAAAAGAAGGGTAGGTTTAATGTTTTTTTGGGGTTCCAATGAACTAAAAACATGAGGCTTTTTATGAAATTTTTTATTAAAACACTAGGTTAATCCCCGTATAATACACGTATTGAAAAAGATATAATATTTAGATAATTATTAATACAAATTTATATTATAAAATAATACTTGAAGATAAAATATGATTATAAGTACGTAGAAATAAGTACTTTAATTAATAAACAATAATTTATTTTTCTTAAACCTTTATTATATAAAAAATAGGATTTTTAAATATATTGTTTTAAGAAAAATGATTTTTAAAAAAATTGTTGTGTTTTGTATTTTATAAAAGATTTGTTTTTAAAAAGTGTGTTTCTAATAATAAAATTTTAATTTATTATTAGTATTCAATATTATTATTAATAATATTAAAATAAGAAAGTAAGTATAATAAGATCTACAATTGTTTCACGTTTATTTTAGTTTTTCATACAAAGATAGACATCTGAACACTCATTAAATAAACGGATTAAATTTTAATGTAATATATATATATATATATATATATATATATATATATGTATGTATGTAAAATAAACATGAATAATAATAGTATAACTTTTAATGTAAAATATTATTAAAATTATATAAAGGTAATAGTTCAAGAAATAAAAAAATTATTCCATTTATAACTCACTTATGTAAATAGTTTCATTTTTAAACATTCATTTTAAGATTTTTTATAAAAAAATATTATTTATAAAATTATTGTTTTAAAGAAATGATTTGTAATTATTCTAATAGTTTTAATAAGACTTTTTTAAAATATTTCACTTGTTTGCAATTTTTTTTAAAAACAAACGATTTTAATATATTTTGTTTATAAAATGTTTTAGAAAATTTTATATTATATAAAACTTTAGTTTTTTAGATATTAATTAGAATATTTTATTTTTAATTTCCTTCATAAAATCTATTTAAAAAAAAGATAGTTTGATTAAAAAAATAGATAAGAGAAAGAAACATAGTAATTAATAAAATGTATTTTTAATAAGAGAGAAAAATTCGTATGAATATTTAAATTAATATAATACTAATTTTAGAGGAAAAATTGATGTGTAAATGTCTTAAAAAAACAAATGATAAAAACATGAATTAATATAATGACAAATGGTAGAACAATTTGTTTTGTTAGAGGTTATAGATTTTAATGCCTAAAGGCTATAACAACTTCATATAGTAAATCAAAGGCTCAAACAACTTAACAACTTATTCAAATTTATCAAAAGCAGTTAACAAATAACACTCAAACTAATAAAGTATCAAAGCAAGCTAAATAAAAAGTAATTAACCAATGTGTTACCTAATAAAATTAATAAAAAAACACAATCTAAACAAAAGCAATTAGCAATCTAATTATATAAACAAAAAAAAATCTTATTAATTACTTATGTAAACTACCTTGAGCAAAGTTACAAAGAGTAACTATTCTATCACTGTAAAACTGACGCACATAATCCTTTGGCATAGCACTGATAATCATACCTTTAGTAGTACGTTCTCATCTTCAAACACCAAAACCATAATTAACATAAATGTATACAACACCAACACACAACTAGCATATACATACCTAAGCAGCAGTGACGGGTAAATGAGGCAATAGGTTGATTGTCGAACACTAAAACAACGATGAGATAAACAAGGGTTTGAGATTGCTAATTATGCGAACAACCGAGCAGGGGTTTGCGATTTGTTCAAAGAGAAGGAAAAGTGTTTATGGGTTCGTTCATGGCTACTTGGCGCTGCCCATAATGTGAAAGTCACAACAGGTCATTGGAATTCATGTGGGCTGTGGTTGGTGGAGCAAGATATGACGCAGGAGACGCTTCGATTAATCATCGATTAATCATCGATCATCAATTGTGGTATGTGGTTTTGTGTATTTTTGCCTTTTCTGAAAACTCCCAATTTAATTGATGATTTTAATGTGAATGATAAGCCCAAATACCCCACATATTTTTTCTTAAAGAAAATTAGGGTCTAAATTTTGAGGGCCCCAAGCCTAACGATCTCTTCTAATTGTATAGAGCCAAACCTGGCAGTAAGATAACGTTCATGTGGTTAATGGAACATTTGCAAATTGTTTACGATGACATTAACATGCCCGCACATTATGGCCTGACGACACATTTATGAATTTCGTTTCACGCATTGCGACATGTACATTAATGCCATTATCTAGTGTGTGTTGCAACATAGTCGAAAATGAAATTAGCACTATAGGTGTAAACTTCGTTACGTGCATTGTCTCGATGACAATAATGTACTAAAACGAAATAAGGTCTCTCATGTTGCGACGTAATATATTTTAAAAGTAATTTAAATATAAAGATACTAAGAAAAAGCAATAAAACAAATTATTAAGAAAAGAAAAAATAAGCTAAAAGAGCCTAAAAATAATAAAGCTAGGAGTAGGTTTCGAAACCAAATGCATGGCTTTTGATCAAAAACAAACCTAACCATCACAACCAACAAAACACTTGCAATATGATTTCGAAAATAATAAAATTTAACCTATAAACAGTTCGAATGGAAGAAATCATTTAGACGAAACCGATAAGTCTGGCCACCCGGTAAAGCCAATGGCGAAAGGCCACCTGCGCCCTACGAACACAAACAGGATGACCCGACCCGACCCGTCCACCATTCTAAAGGAACCACCGCCCAAAGGCTAATTATGATAAAACTTGTGGTCCATCTGTTACATCAAATGAGACTTAAATTAATGATATTCACATTAAAAAAAATCATTGATGCCTGATCACAAACCAATTGATTTAAAATTTATTAACCCCACCAACACTTATAAATAATACCTTCCTTGTGGTTAAAAGAAACTAATATTTCGGTTGGTGGCTCACTGTAATGGTCCCACGGATTCACCTATCACAAACTTTAATTTATCGTATCCAAACTTTATCTCCGGCAAACAAAAGAATTTCATTAAATTTTCATGTAAACCTGAAAAGAAATTGCAATGTTTTTCTCAGTTGGAACTTTCATTAAATTTCAATAAACTTTCAGTTTGATAAAAGTTTTGATCGAAAAAGACCACTAAAGCTTTTTAACATAAGATTGAAATTAATAAATCAGAACACAAGTAATATATTTATTTGCTGTAAAGTAATCATCCTTAACCCAAGTGTAAATAATCATGTATGCAACTCACTTATATAAAACATCTAATAGGTTGTAAATAGCTTGTAATCATGCTTTAAACAAGCTTATAAGTTGTACTAAAGCTATAAACGGCTTACATTTAAATAAGAAAAGTGGCAAAGCATGTGTTGCTTGAGGTGGCTTGGGGATAACTTGTGAAATGAAAATTCTAGAAGTCAAATGAAAAGCCGACTCCATATTTTTCAAAGAAGAAACCAAATTTAGATTGTAACACCACCCAAGTCTTTGAAGTTATTTTTAATCAACGCAAACTCACAAACTTTCAATCTATACTATTTGCATATGATGATTGGACTTAAAAACTCAACCTATTAAAAAAGAAATTATATAGCTAAGGGTTTGTTTGGTAGAATCTAAATCAGTCTTTTAATGGTTCAGATGCTTGAAAAAATGGTTAAGACTGCTTGTTTCGTGAGCAAATGTTTGAATGATCAAGACATTTGTTTCTGAATTATTAAGCATTATACTAATACGGAATGATTAAAACATCTTATTTGAATTGGTAAGATATTTGTCTTTCAATAATTAAACGATATATTAGCTTTTAATTGTTTAAACTTGTTAATGGTCAGATGGTTTAAAACTTAAAATAACCCCTGAGCTTGGTATCATTAAGGTAAATACTAAATACGCTTGTGTATTTAGTAGTCAACCGTTTTGTATTGGAAGTTAGGTTACCGATTTTAACTCCCTTCTAACCTCCACAATATTCCAAAAGGAAAGGAGTCAACCGTTTTGAATTGGTCAATGTGAGATAGAAGGTGGTTTTCCACTTTGAATTCTTCTTCGTCTTTGGCAACCGAAAAGGCCGCCCCTTTGCGCTACATTTTATATAATAATTAATATATATATGTTCATTCAATTTCAAACCCGAACAAGATTCATTTCTGGGCTTCAATAAAGCTTTTGTGATATATTCTTGTCGTTGTAGTTGTTGTTCATAAGAAGTAAGAAGAGAAGAGAAGATAAGAAAATAACATAAAAGAAAAAGAAAAGATGAGTAGTAGCGAGGGGAGTTTGGATAAGCCAGGGGTGATGGAGGTCGCCGGGAGGGTCCTTATTGGCAGCATCATTGCTCTGGTGGTGGTACTGGTCCTCGTCTTCCTCTTCCACATCTACGCCAACTGGACGTGGCACCGACGTCAGCAGGCCTCCCTCAACCGCCGTGACCACCACCACCACCACACCACCACCACCCCGGCGTAACCGTCCTCAGGCGCGGCCTCGACGCCGCCTTCCTCCACACCTTACCCCTCTCCCACTTCGATCCAAAACACTTCAAAGACGGGCTCGAATGTTCTGTTTGCCTGTCGGAGCTGGAAGCAGGAGAAAAGACTCGAACTTTGCCTAAATGCAACCACGTGTTTCATGCCGAATGCATTGACATGTGGTTCCATTCCCATTCAACTTGTCCCATCTGCAGAAACCCTGTTGCAGACCAGACCCACGTTTCAGTGGAGAGCTTGCTACAAAATCATCAGCCAATACAACAAATAGACAGTGGGGATCCACACACTTTCCGACAAATCTTTTGTTTTGGGGTGATGAAACCCAAGTTAGCACTTTGACTTCTCAACTGGTAGAAGCCACGAATAATAATCAAACTCCAGCTAGTAATATACCCTTTGAACAACTTCATCATCATTATCATCATCATCGTCATCAGCATCATCATCAGAGTGCACTAATAATGATAGATTGAAGCCAGATTTACTAATCGACATACCAACGCATGCCGGTGAAGAAGAAAAAGAAGAAGAAGCTGGTGAGCAAACTCCAATTATGAGATCATTAAGGAGAATTTTGAGCAGCAGCACAAGGTTTAATCCTTTTAGTCCTCGCAATAACGTTTCTCAACAAGGACAAAGTTGATCAAGGATTATTCAAAAAAAATTTTGTTTGTTCATTATATATGTGCAGAAAAAGTGGTTGGTTTGAACATCGATCGGCTTAACTAGAAACATGTTCACAAAACCTTTTCACTTTTTTTTTCTTTTTTTATTTTAAAAAATGTGTAGCTGTAGCCTCTAGTTAGTTTGGTTCATAGAAAATGCAGTACCCTCTCCTTCTGCAGAAGAGTGGTAGCGATTAAGTAGAAAAATTTGTTGGTTTATTCGTTGTAGTTCTCCATTTCAGAAATTAAAGATCATATGTTATGGTATACGTCTTTACAGTACAATACAAAATTCATTTAGAATACACAGTAAGTAATTGCTTAGTTTAATAAGCACTATTTCTCAAGAATTGACGCTTTGCATTTTTCGTTCAATTAATGTGCCAAGTTGTCGCAATCATTTTTAGTCAAGCCAATCCTCGTGAAGGCCGTGTGATGAATTTCTTATTTTATGTAATAATTGATGATTTCTCATTTCATTCCTTATATCATTACGGTGTGTTTCATATATTATAAAAATAATTATAAATGGTTACGACTAGATAATAAAAAGATTAATTATTGTTCATATTTGGCAAGACATGGTTGGGTGAAAAAAGTATAGAATTTTAATATTTATAATCATTAATTTTTTGATGATATATATATATTATTTATAAAGAAGAAAGAAAATATAATATATATATATATAATAATATATATATATATATATATATATATAACAAAAGTATTATTTAATTGTAATAATATAAAAATAGTAATTTTTAATATATTATAAAGATATGAATATGTTTCCTATATTATATGATATGATTATAAGTGGTTGTGAGTGAATGATATAGTAAATTTACTAGTTCAATTTGTATTTTGGGAAATCATAGTTCAAACCCATATAATGGTTTTAATATATTTTAAGTGGTTGTGAGTGAAAAAGAAAGAAAAAGTAATGATAAAATTAAAAAGAAGAAAGAAAAAACTGTAATTTTTAGTGTAATATATGGATAAAAATAGAGAATGAATTGTGAATTCTCTTACTAATACGAGATAACACACCCCTCATAATTACTTCATGATAGTAATTATAAATATCAATTAGTTTACGGGGATGTTTAAGATTTTTCTTTAAGTACCTTTAATAGAGAATACAAGAAGTTTTCAAATTTAACATGTATATGTATCTTTTAGGCCTTCTAATAAGTATTCATTAAAGTACATATATGCGTACATATTCTTGTTTTCACCCAAAGAAATAGTATGTTGTAATTATATTATAGTAGCTTTAGTAATCATGTGTGTTACACGGGTTGAATAAATAAAATATTAAATAAAATAAAAATTATTAATTATAAAATATAGACTAAGACATTATATGATTAAAATTATGTATGAGTAACGACTATATATAATAAAACAATAATATGAATTTTTATCTTGTTTTCTGTTTTTTTCAAAGATAAATTAAACATTTTGTTTTAAAATAACGTTTTAAAATTTTTTCATTTTTAAAATTTTTTCTTACTATAACTCCTTATTTTAATTATATTTGTTTAGTAAAAAAATTACTTTAAAAAACCAATTTTGAAATATTACATAAAAACAGTTTTATTTATTTATTTTTGATAAAAATCATTTTATAAAAAACTATCTCTATAGAAATAGCATTAATAAAAAAATTATCTTTCTTCTTTTCATTAAAAGATAATTATAATATAAAGATAAATAAATAATATTATTAGTAATTAATATGCTTATTTAATAGGAGAGAAAAACGGGAAAAATTTGATGAAAATGAAAATGGTGGTGACAAGTGGCACATCTATTTACCCTTTTATTAGAATAGAAAGATATAACTCATTTGAAAGTGTCGATGCGTGTAAGGACCCCGTTCCCGGGACGCTTACAGCTGGTAAATCATTACACATAAAACATATATTTTCATTTATCTTACACAAATATTGCAGCGGAAACATTAAAAAATGACATCTCATTTCATCATAAAAACTTTTGCAAAATAATACATCGTTAATCAGTTACAAAATACATGGTTGTATTACATCACAAAAGCGTTAAATAAATGGATGCCATCCCAAAAGAGCTGAGTAGCCATCTCGTGCCATCCTCAGCAATCATTACGTGCCATCCTCAGCAATCATTACCTGCCAACTGGTAACACATCAAAGTTAGCGTTGCTGAGTGAGTTCTAGTTTTATGATAAAACATACTTTTCTTTCATTAAAACCGTTCTTTACTTTCATGTGATCATACAACATACGTACACACAGATAATATCATTATTATCTTCTTTAATTTTTCATGCTTTTATTCTTTCATCATTACCTCTTTCTTTTCCTTCCACCATAAACTTTACCCAGTTATTTCCTGGTACTAGACCTAGGTCTATCATAGACCAGCTATAACGGTGCATCGCACCTCTGGTCGCAGTACCTAGGGTAGAGTTTAGGCGTACCACTTCTATATGCAATACCCAGCTATTCCTGATATTGGACCTAGGCCTATCATAGGCCAGCTATAATGGTGCATCGCACCTCTGGTCACAATACCTAGGGTATGCAGCAATGTGGCTATACAAATGGTCAATCACAAAGAAAGACCCCGAAGTGCATCCTCCCGGGGTAGCGAACCCGCACACCATTGGGCTAACACCTTTTAATGGCGTGTCCCGACATACTATGCTTGCAAGACTTTTCTTTACTTTATCATTCATTAATGCATGCATTCTTACTTCATGTTTCTCTTTTTTTATCTTTCACTTTACGTTACGTAATACTTTCACTTCATTCATTAACATAACACGTAAAGCCACAGAAAAGATAAACATACAACATAATAAGGAACATAACACACACAGTCATCAGCATCATAGAAGGCATCATCATACATACAGAACATGCATCATGCATAAACATGCAACATCACCATCATCATGCCAACATACTCTCTAAGGCCTCAACAGTCATCTTACATGAACTTATGGGAACCTTACGTCAAAACTTACATCTGTACTTTCCCTCAAAAGTCAGGAGGTAAACTACGCTTTTCCTCGGGTGCTACAGCCCTATTTGGGCGTATGGACACCCTTCAGTCGCATGGCCTCCATGCGACTAAACATCATGCGAATGGACCAATGCGGATGAACACTAATACGGATGAACACCCAATCATGCGAATGAAACTAGTGCGGATGGACTCCATGCGGATGAGTCCCATACGAATGGACCTAATGCGGATGAGCATTTATGCGACTGGGCTCTCAGTCGTGCGAATGAACCTCAATCGTGCGAATGGACCCCAATCATGTGAATGAACCCTCAATCGCACCTCAATCGGCCGTATGGCCTCCATTCGGTCGCCTAGCCCTAGCTGGTGCAGAATGCAGTTCATCTCGAAACCAATCTGCCATTTTCGACCTCCAAGCTCATCTAAACCCATCCTAAGCCCAAATCAACCATCCTAAACCTTAGTAATGCATACCACAACACCATTCAAGCACACACAAGCTCAAAAGCAAGACCCAAACGAATTATACACATACATATACATACACAAACGGATCGAACATACACACACTCAAAAACCCAAATTCAGATGTGTTCCAGCCCCAAAATCATTCAAAAACGTGTAAAAGAGGGGTCCTAGGACTCACGCAAATGACCACAATGAGAAGAGCTTCGATTTGACCCGCTTCACAACGATTTTGCTCACTTGAACCAACCCGAACCAACTTTTCTCCCTTTTCTCTCTTCTTCTCTTTGTTAGCTGAAAATGTGGATGTGGGGAGAGGATAATGGCTGCCCTCTCCCTTAAATACTCCCACTTCCCCAACTTTCTCTCGTTGGCGAGTTTGGTCCCTCAACTTTGGACTTTATTTCTTTTTCTTCATTTGTCGGCTTCAAAATAATAAATAACTGGGTGTTACAATGGGTGTTTTACCGACTATCATGTGTCACCCTCTGATTGGTGCACAACTTTAATTTTATTTTTTGGATTTTACTAACTTTTCTTAGGTTATATATGTCACATCCCCGCGGAAGCGTGAAATGCTTGGGTGTGACTTTTTGGCTCAGAACACATTGATCGCAAATTAATTATAACAAGTAATACAACATAACATCACATATTTCGTTATATACATACATACATACATACATGGGTTACATTTTTTTCATACAAAATTTGTCTACATAAAGACTTTTACATAATTTCGTGTAACCCTAGTACAAAAATGTTTAATAATTGTTTCATCCTTCAGTAATAATAGATATGCGCATTCACTTTTATGCTAAGATCATAATATATTCAGAGTAAATTTGACACATGTCTTCCCTATTACTTCACCCCATCTATTGTATACATCAAATAAAAACATAAGACTTTTAGTAATTTTGGTTACTTGAAAAAACATATTCAAAACAGTCAACGTAATATTGGTGAGAACATAGGTTTAATCATTAAACAAAATATATTGATGTAATATAAATAAGATTACAACCAAACCTACTTATAAGCTAGGTGTTTTATAACTGTCACAAATACAAATCACAAAATCAGATAATATAGTATCACAACACTCATCCTATTGATGCGGAAATATTTTCCTAAGTAGCGCTACCTATATTACCAGACTGTTTATCATCCGAATTAATGGTTGTACTTTATGGCAAAGTGACAGTATATCTCAAAATGTCTTATTTATATTAGCATCAATTACAAAATAGTATGGTTTTTTCCCCAAAACTTATAAATATAAAATAAGGCTATGAATCTCACCTTATATACAGTCAAATATCTAGTAATTTCTTTAAAATAATTATTTGTTAGAATAAAAGAAATTTCTTTAAATTATTAGCATTTTAATAAAAAATTCCAAACCGATAGCTACTATTTTTCTAAAATCGTAAAAATTCAGCAGTAGAAACATTCAAAAATCTAATTTATTCCATAAAATTTTAGACCAAAAGTTCACAATAAGCATTTACTGGAGAGTTACAATTTCATAATAATCGTCGAAATACTTAGATATCTCTAAAAATTCCCAAATTCAAACATACTCTTATATTTAGAGTATTATAATTTATGTAAATGTTTCATAATTTAACTTAATGTTTTGTTATTTCTTCCTATTTTCTAATTACAAAATGTTCTAAATTGTAAAACTCAATCATTCATGTGAATTAAATCATGAAATTTATTCAATAATTTCTATAAAATATAAGGTCCATCATATAAGTTTTCTGGATTATTACCAGCTACAGAGATTTTGTATGACAATTTTCTTTTATTTTCTTGAATAAATTATATAAAATAATCTGCCTATTGTTATTACATCAAAATTTACAGAATATTAATTCTATTATTTCCCAATAATCTTCTAATTTCATACCAACAATCAAAGTCATTTAATTATTTAATCTAATTTACCATGAATATTATGTTACAACTCTTTAATTTTTGTATAACATTCTTGATTTTTATAAAACCTTTATTTTTTTTGAATCCTTTTATTATTGGTTTTGAAAAAAAATCATATGTTCATGAGTTCTTGTGAATATTATTGATGATTTAAATCTTCACAAGTTGGTTTATATGTGTTTATTAAAACACATATTCATTTTGTTAAACTTGTTAGTTACATGTTTTAATAATCTAACCTTGTTTGTTTGAAGAGATCAAAGAGATTGGTTTGACTTGATTCCTTGAAAGTTTGGTTGGTGCTTGGCCCAACTAATTGGTGGAGAACAAAGGTGGTGATGGTGTTGATTGTAGGAACCGAAAGCAAGGTTGGTGATGATGTTCGAAGATCCAAAGACAAAGAAGTGATGGTGGTGGAGACTTGAAACCTAAGAGTGGAGAGTGTAGGAGCTGAGAGATGTGGTTGCGGGTGTGGTAGTTGAGTTGTGGTGAGTTGCGGTTGTGGAGTGTGATGGTGCACGGTTTGATGAAGTGGGGGTGTGGAGGATCCTTCGACCGTGAGCTCCAAGTAGTGGAGATATCATCATTAGGCCTACTCCTTAGATTGATGTGGTGGTGGTTAGTAAGGATGCTTAGTTGGTTCTAGGATGAGAGGTGGCAAGATTTGAGGAGAGCTTGGTGTAAGGATGGTGCTAGGTAGCTGTTCCAAGAATTGCTTAATGTATGGGCCGACTAAGGCTGGGATTAAGGGGTTAGTGACTCATTTAGCTAGCTAGTTAGTTGGTAGTTTAGTGGTCTAATCAGATAGATTAGTGTTCTAATGAACCTATGTGGTAATGAGTTGAGTTATAGTTGGTGTTTAAATGTTTAAGATCAGTTAGTTTTTGACATAAGGTTAACTTGATGTAATATGGTTTAATTAAGTTTAAGTTTTTAATGCATTACATATATCTAAGGCATTTAATATAGAGCTAACTAATCATATTACTCTAAGATGGTAATCATATAATTCATATACATACCTACATAAACATTCATGCATGCATGCTCAAATACACACTCAAGGATTCATATAACAATGGAAATTACCTTAATTATATTCTAAATGATTACTAGTAATTCATAGAAAATATTAAACTACCTAACCTTGGTTTTAGGGTTGTCACAAAATACGTTTTTTACCCAATTGAAATAGGATGGTTGGCTTAGCGGTTAGTTTGTTCTATTTTAACTCAGAGGATGTGGGTTCAAATTAATCCCACAACGATCATATTTTCTTTTTATGCTCTTTATTTTTTCTTCTTCTTTGCTTACTAGACTATTATATTACTTAATATCTTTTTATTTGAATTACTTTTATTTTAATATTATGTCACTATAAGTTAAAAAAATATTATTTTATATCTATGTTTCAATCTTTAAAAACAAAATTTCCTTCTAGCATGATATTGTCACCGAGGCAACGTGTGTATCGAAATTCGCAGACACTTCGCAATGCGCGATTAACTATGTTAGTATCATCATAGGGATTAGCCCGGATGCACGAGATAATCGCGCTAATGTATGTGGCACAACACGTGTAATGACGTTCGTAAACGCGCAGTCATGCCATAAGTCGTGGCATGTTATTGCCACCATAACAAAGCTTGAAAACGTGTTATTAATCATGTTGTAAAACTAATTGAGAATACGAATGCGGAATATCAATAATACAAAGATGATACAAGCAAGAAACAAAGCTGTGAACAAGAACTTTCAAATGATTATTATAAATTGAATGATTTTGGATGCCTCACCGATTACACCATTCCCTTATTTATAGCGTGTAACTAATTATAACTAACTATCAACACATATTGAGAATTTACACAAAACACCCTACACTATATCTTCCGAACGGAAGTAACCCTTCGGAAGATTCCCTACTAATATGCATACTTCATAAGAAATCCAAAGTACACAACAACATCCTTCTGAAGCAAACATAACCTTCGAAAGATATCAACTTAGCTTCGGAAGACTATGTCAAGCTTAGGAAGAAACTTAACTTCGGAAGTTTCACTTGTTTTGGCTTTTAATATTTCACAATCTCCACCTTAAAATCCAAAACAAGATTTTAAACAACTCCGAATGCATCCATGCAAAACTTGAACTTCCACCGGGTAAAGACTTTATAAACACATTTGCGGGATTCTCTAAAGTAGACACACTTTCCACTTTCACCTTCCCAGCATTCACCACATCTCTTATGAAGTGCAACTTCACATTGATGTGCTTTGTTCTCTCATGAAACATGCTATTCTTTGACAATTGAACTGCACCCTGGTTATCACAGAACACCACCAAGTCTGCAACTTTGATCCCCAACTCAGAAACAAAACTATGCAGCCACATAACTTCCTTGACTCCCTCAGTCAATGCTATATACTCAGCCTTTGTTGTAGATAATGCCACCACATGCTGTAACTGAGCTTTCCAACTAACCAAGTTGCCCAGTACTTGAAATGCATACCCTGCAATAGACCTACCTCTATCCAGGTCCTTGGCAAAATCTGAATCCACATAACCAACAATCCTATCAACATTCTCATGTTCATGATGCCCAAACACTAAACCATAATGCTTAGTACCCCTAAGATACCTCAAGATCCACTCCATAGCAACCCAATGAGCTTTACCCGGATTTGACAAATACCTGCTGACCAAACTCACAGCATACCTATATCCGGCCTTGTACAGACCATCAAGTACATCAAGCTCCCAACGACATTGGCATAAGGTACTCTCTCCATATATTTAACTTCAGCATCTGAATTAGGATAATCAGAGCTTGACAGTTTAATACGAGCACCTATAGGAACAGTTACTGGCTTCACATCATCCATCCTATAGTTACTTAGTACATTTTCTAAGTAAGACCTTTGAGATAGCTTCGACACCCTGTGTTCTCTGTCCCTTGTAATCTCCATGCCTAATATATTCTTTGCTTCACCTAGATCTTTCATCTCAAACTCAGACATCAACATCTTCTTAGTAGCTTCAACTTCCTCCAAGCCTGAACTAGCCACCAACATATCATCAACATACAACAACAAATACACAAACTTGTTCTCACTGTATTTCTTAAAATATACACAACTATCATAACTGCTCCAGTTAAACCCATTAGTCACCATATGTTCATCAAACCTTTTATACCACTGTCTAGGGGATTGTTTCAGCCCATACAAAGACTTATTAAGGATACATACCTTATCTTCCTGCCCCTTAACCTCAAACCCCTCCGGCTGCTTCATATAGATAGTTTCATCCAGCTTCCCATGTAAAAAAGCAATCTTCACATCCAACTGATGTAGCTCCATATCCATAGAAGCAGTTAATGACAACATAACCCTGATAGATGAATGTTTCACCACAGGTGAGAATATTTCATTATAGTCCACACCTGGCTTCTGTGTAAACCCCTTAGCTACCAGTCTAACCTTGTACCTAGGAGGTTCACCTTTAGAAATCCCATCTTTCAGTTTGAACAACCATTTACATGACACAGGCTTATGACCCTCAGGTTTATCAACCAGCTCTCATGTGTCATTCTTATACAGAGATTCCATCTTTTCTTCCATGGCCTTACACCATTTATCACTTTCTTTCACAGATCTTGACTCAGAGTATGATAATGGTTCATAAATGCTTTATGTTTCAGTAGCAACAAAAGCTAGTGCGGACAAATCCATCCCCTCTCTAAATCTAAGTGGAGGTATCACTTGTCTCCTCTGTCTATCCCTAGTCAACTGGTAATAATCCATACCATCTCCCTGGTCACCAGAGGTACCTTGATCAACACTTTTATCATTCACACCCTGCTGCTCCACCTTAATCTGAACCCCACTCTGATCTTCAACCTTTGACTTCCCTTTTTCCTGAATATCCTTATACATGACATTCTCCTGAAAAATAACATCTCTGCTCACTATCACCTTAGGGCTGTCCCCTTCTAGTTTCCACAATATATACCTTTTTACACCTTCAGGGTACCCTAGAAAAACACACTTACAGGCCCTAGGTTCCAAATTACCATGGCTAACATGAGAATAAGCCAAAGATCCAAACACCTTAAGTTCCCCATACTCACTCTTTCTTCTTGACTATGCCTCCATAGGTGTCTTCATGTCTAATACTGCTGATGGAGACCTATTAACCAAATATGCTGCAGTTGACATTGCTTCATCCTAGAACATCTTGGGTAAACCAGAACTGGCCAACATACACCTTACCTTTTCAAGTAAAGTTCTATTCATCCTCTCAGCCAGACCATTTTGCTGAGGAGTCCCTGGCACTGTTCTATGTCTAGCAATGCCATCAGTCTTACAAAATTGATTAAACTCATGACTGCAGAACTCCAACCCATTATCAGTTCTTAACTTCTTCACTTTTCTTTCTGTTTGAGTTTCCACAAGGACTTTCCATTCCTTGAATTTACTGAAGGCATCACTCTTATTCTTCAGTACAACAACCCAAACTCTCCTAGAAAAGTCATCAATCAAGGTCATAAAGTATCTATCATCACCCAAAGAATTAATCTTAGCAGGACCCATAAATCAAAATGAATGTAGTCTAATACCCCACTTGTGATGTGCCTAGCCTTTGTAAACTTTACTCTCTTGTGTTTACCAAGAATACAAGTTTCACAAAAACCAAAATCACAAATGTTCAACTCAGTCATTTCTTGTTTCTTTTGCAACTCCACCAGTCCCTGATGACTGATATGACCAAGCCTCCTATGGCATAACTAGCCTTAGAACTACTATCACTTAAGGCAGATGCCACCTGGGATTCTACTATACCAGCACTATGTAGTAAGTAAATATTATTCTCCTTTTTACTCCCAAACAATACTACTATTGACCCTTTTATTACTTTAGCCTTACCATCTCTAAGACTAACATGGTAGCAGAATTCTCCAACAGCCCTAAAGAAAACAAACTCCTTTTAAGACTAGGAATATACCTTACATCATGAAGATCCACTCCATGCCATTCTTTATTTTCAGAGTCACTATTCCATGACCCACAATCTTGCAAGGTCTGTCATCCCCAAGCTTAACTCATCTAAGATCTTCAATCTTTAGTTCTTTAAAGAACTCCTTCACAGGTGTCATATGAAATGAGCACCCGGAATCCATAATCCACTCATCCTCCTTACCATTGTTTGTAACAGCCAACACATCTGCACTTTCATATCCATCAGACAAATCATCATGTGTATTATGTCCAGAATGAGTCTTTGAACCACTTGACTCACCCTTATTTCTCTTCAAGTCAGGATAGTCTTTCTTGAAATGCTTTTCAGATCCACACACATAACACCTCCTCTTATACTTGGACCGAGACTTTGAGACACTTCTTTGCTTGAAGCTTCTTTTTTCAGATCTCCCTTGACTACCAAGCCCTCTCCACCATCTTCCTTATAATAAGTTCTCTTGTTCAATTCCTTCGACTTGAGAGCTGCCAGCACTTCTTCCATAGTAAGAGTGTCCCTACCATACATCAAAGTATCCATAAAGTGCTCATAAGAGAAGGGCAAAGATGTCAAGAATATGATTGCTTGGTCTTCATCATCTAACTCAACTTTGATGTTTTCAAGGTCCAACACCAACTTGTTGAATTCATCAGTATGATCTTCAATTGACTTCCCAGGAGCCATTTGGAATGTGTACAACCGTTTCTTGAGATACAATCTGTTCGCAACAGACTTCGTCATGTACAAACTTTCCAATTTCGCCCAGATCCCTGCAGCAGACATCTCCTTCGATACTTCTCTAAGTACATGGTCCCCCAAGTTCAAGATGATTGAACTGTGTGCCTGTTCCAGCATCTCTTTCTTCTCCTTGTCTGACATTGTGTTCAGCAACTTGGATTCTCCGGCCAAGGCATCCACCACTCGTTGGTAAACGAGTAATGCCTTCATCTTCAACCGCCATAACCCAAAGTCGTTCTTCCCATCGAATTTCTCAACTTCGAACTTCATAGACACCATCGTTGCCGCCGATTGATCTTTGATTGAATCTAGATTCTCAATTGAGCCACAAACCAGGCTCTGATAGCAATTGTTGTAAAACTAATCGAGAATACGAATATGGAATATCAACAATACAAAGATGATACAAACAAGAAACAAAGATGTGAACACGAACTTTCAAATGATTATTATGAATTGAAGATTTCGGATGCCTTACTGATTACACCACTCCCTTATTTATAGTGTGTAACTAATTACAACTAACTCTCAATACATATTGAGAATTTACACAAAACACCCTACACTATATCTTCCGAACGGAAGTAACCCTTCGGAAGATTCCCTACTAAACATATGCATACTTCGGAAGAAATCCAAAGTACACAACAACATCCTTCCGAAGCAAACATAACCTTCGGGAGATATCAATTTAGCTTCGGAAGACTATGTCAAGCTTAAGAAGAAACTTAACTTCGGAAATTTTTGGCTTTTAATATTTCACAAATCACTTGAATGTCATCATACGGCTCCACTGTGGAGCGTGGGTAACTTTACTCGTTCTACACTAAAGAGAAAGGATGGTATTATTTAGCCAAGACTTCACGGGTATAATTCGTTACTCGCCCACGAGTGTCGTAGGTCCATATTGGATAAACTTAATTCTTTCAAACAATATATTATGAGTTATTGTAATTTTAATGAGCAAGACAAAAGCTTCTAGAAATTAATTTTTATTAGTTGACTAAGAAGAAACTAAATATAAATTAATGTAATTAATGTTGTCCGTCCGGTTTGAAGCAAATAAACTACATCTAAGGCTGGTAATTCTTGATAACACAACACAAAATTAATAAGATTTGTGTTTGAGCTTAACATTTTCGTGTCTAAGACAGTTCGACAAGTTTAAGACACGGTAAAATTTATGTCTAAACAATTTAAATACTTACTAGCCTGTTTAAACCTTGTTAAGAAACTTGCTTATAATTTTAATTTGAATACACACACACATAATAGGTTAAATTATCATGTAACCTGTTTCTTAATAGGTTTGTGTTTGAAAAATATAACACATACGTTATCGGTGTCATTTTCATGTTTAGCATATAAAATTATAGTGTCTTATCGTGTTGTGTTTTATCGTGTTGTATCTGACTTGTTATGTCAACCCTAACTTCATGAATTGACAAAATGTGAAGCACATTCCCATTGTTGAAATACACATAAACCGGTCAAACATATTGGTATAAGATTATTTTTTATTATTTTTATTGGAGCATTCTTCTATGATGCTTATTTTATATAATTGTTACACATACTTGTACTTCAGTCTTGCTATCTTTATGTAATTGTACATTTAAGTTTCCACTCTACTCTCCTAGTGTATATGAAAAGCTATGTGTTAAGAATTGTGTTTGTTATCTGTACCATAGATGTCAAAAGCGCTCGCCTAGAGTGCCTAGGCCACAAATCCAAGTGAACTACTTTTTATTACGTACAAGATTCTATTATATTATATATAGTTTATGGTTCACTGTTATATATAGTAAAAATAGGTCTACAACATAAATTAGTTTTATTTCTTATTTTAGTTGAATTTTTTTTAGTTTCATGCTTTTTTTGCTATTCGCCTAGATTGCTCATTTGATAACTATGATTAATACTTAGCTGCCGTTTCACTAGTGACTTTTTTGTGATTTTCATGTGTTTAAATGATTGTCAAGATGTGCTTTGCTGCTAGGTTTGATTTTGAATGGATAAAACTTAAAGTGGTGATTGGCTTAAGTTGTGGGCTTTAATGTAGTAGTAGATGGGCTGGAGCTAAATCCTCTTTGTGACTTGCTGTTTTTTACCGCTATTTATATTTTTATATTATACTCTAATTAATTATCAATTGAAGTTGTACAAAATGCTTCAACAGTTGTACTCACAAGCCCCATGATCTATTAGATAAACAATGTTCTATCCTAAGGTGTGGAAGCCTTAACCGGAGCTTCGACGCCGGTGACTTCACGGAGACACCATGCCAACATATTCCACCTCGATGCATCTCATGTCCCAACTCATCACTGGCGCTGGTGATCACAGCCTTACGAGACACCCCACATCAACACCCCCACCAATAAACCTCCGACAGCCACCATCAATACAAACAGACACCGTAGCTTTGCCCAGTCAACTGGCCGTAGCCCTTTTTCGCCACTATCATCTCCACGTACACCGTTGTCAATCACAAACCATCGCATCGGAAACCACCATTGCAATCAAAGAAATTGAGATTTGATGTGAAGAAAAACTTTAAGTTAAAAATTGGGGGTTTGTAGGTTTTAATTTTTGAATGTCGAATGTTGGGTGGGTTAAATTATAAATGACTTAAATATTTTGGTTGTTATTTGTTACTAAGAAACTTTAGTACATGTCTCATAACTTTTAATCATTTTCAAATCAAATCCTTCAAGTATCTAGTGTGATGGAATGTGAAGTCATCTTCAAAAAGATTATATAAACATTATTCGACTCAATAACAATACCTGATCTCGACCTAACAAGAGCCTTACGATCGATAACTTTTGAAAGAACTACCACGATTTCTACCAATAAGTAGAACCAAGAGAGTCATAGGTCTTGCCTTTCGGCTTGTGTATACTAATTACTAACTTCGAATATATCATGGGTTGTACCATGTGTTTTAGTGGTTTGTACTCATCTTTTGCCTATTTGTTTTTCTTTTATTTATCTTTAATTTTTTTTATTTTAATCAAATACATTTATATCTTTTACAATTTAGCCCAAATATATATTTTTATTTTCAATTTGGTCTTTTATACTTTTCATATTTGAAATTTTTTTTCGTTTTACGTTTCTGTCTAAATTTTATGAGTTAACACGCCGCAACGTCCGTGTGTCTTTCAACGGTTTTACACTTATTTTTTAATGTTTAACGGCCCCGTCGCACCGAATTTGTTCTAGATCGACTTATTTATTGTTAATATATTTCAAGTTTCATGTGCGTAGTGTAATGTTTTTACGTCTACTTTTCATTCCATTTTATTGTTTTTCATTTTATATTTTTTTAATACGAGTTTTTTCGATGTTAGTAATTATTGTCATGGGTGTGCTATTGGTGTTACTTGGTATGATTTTACTTTCCCGTTGCAATGTGGGGTGCCTAATACTAGTTCGCTCTAAAAGAGACGCCGCTCATTGGGTATTAGTGGGTTCCTTATTTCAAGTGTGGGATCCTTATAATGAAGATAGGAGAACAGATTAGGGTATGGTGTCATTCTTTTCTTAAGTCGTATACAACTCTTTCTTTCTTGTCTTTGATTATGTATTTAGGGTTTATGTTTGATCTCCTCCACCTTAGAGGTCGTTCATAGGTCTTTTTTTGTAAATGATTCTGTAGATATTTTAGTTGTTGATATGTATTTCTTGTATGTTTGTGTTAAGATTTGTCTTTGTTTCTCGAGTGTTGGTTCTATTTTGTTATCATAGATGTGAGTTTGATTTACAGCTTTGACTTTTGAACCATGTTTTTGGACACAATGTACTATATGGATACTATTAAAATATATCATTGATTACTATTATTACTTTTAAAGGTTATAACTTGTGGAATTTTAATAAAAAACAATTTGTTTTTTCAAGTGATGTAAAATGTTATGACACAATCTTTCCTTTTTAAAGAAAAAAAACTCTTGTGTTACATCAAATCGTCTTACTAATCAACCTCTAAAAACCTAAACTTTTTTTATATGTATGAACAAAGTGCAATTATTTGTTATGAGGATGAAAACTTTCCATATGATGAAGGGAGGTTGTCATATGATACTAATTACCAAACCTAGCAGCTAGATGATGATACTATGTTTGTCATGGCGAGACTGAAAACCAACAACCCGACAAACTAAAATATCTACCTAGCAGGGTAGGAAGTGGTAATTATAATAATGATGAGTCAATCTCTTCAAATGAAGGAACTAATCAAAATTTTTAATGAACCTACACTAGTAAGGAGGTCAACTAGAAACACAAACTTTCTGTAAAAAATCTCAAGATATATAATAGAGGGACATGCCAAATATAGAGTAGAAAAAGTTGTTAAACATGTCTAGTGAAAGTCTAGGTTTCGTTTATGCATTAAATAAATCAATAGAACCAACATTGTTTCATGAGGTTAGTAGTGATCCGAACTGGGTAGTAGTAGTGAATGAAGAAATGAAAGCATTACGTAGAAGTCTAATCATTTATACAGGACCGGTGAAGGGTAGCCACTTACAACACAACACAATGAGGAGAGAACACTTAACTAATTTACCAGTGAAACTGGATTAACCACAAGTAAAGACACTAAAAACACAAGTAATTAAGAGACATAACAAGAGAACAAAATGCACAATGAGATGTTTTTCAAGGTTGCAGTATATTGTTTTTTCAAGTTCTATTACAAGTGTTACAAAGCATATTCAGAAAGTTACAAGAACAAGAGATACTTACAACCGGCCATACTATGAAAGCCAGCTGGATACAATTGACTAGACACAAAACAAAATCAATTGTAGAGTCGAAAAGGCAGATTGCCTTTTTGACTTTGTGACTATGACATGCCATAGCTCACATCCTAATATATTACAAAAAGGATAAAGTACATAAAGTCAAAAGTTACAGACTCAAGACCTTAATGTATAGTTACCAAAAGCATGGATCTTTTCACCAACTCATGCAAGTTGGTGACTTTACAGAGTTGCAGCGGAAAGGGTCCAGCTTTAAGGAAAAATACATCAAATAAAGCATGTGTTAAAAGTCTTTGGAAGAAATCTATCTTCTAGTTGTTGGCTTTGGAAGACTTTGTCTCTAAAGCTTCGGAAGACTTCATCTTTGGCTTCGGAAGATATTGGTCTTGGCTTCGAAAGATTTCACACTTAGAATATTCTCGTGGCTTGTGTGAAACTTTCGAAGCGTTCTACTTCAATAAGCTTGTGCATGCATGCAGGAAAGACTTTAGGTGTTTGGGTTGCATTAGCCTTAACATATAATCTCTACAAACTCCCCCTAGCCTGATGCTACCAAAACACTTAGAAAACTTCAGATATTGACAGTCCTCATTAGGATAATGACCAAACCCTTCTTCATGAGATAATCAGGATCTTTCAGACTCTGTCTTCTCATGTCAAAGAGATCATGCAGAGGCACGTTAAACATGTCTTGCCATGTGTAGACATCCTCAATGCCTTGATCTTTAATGACATGCTACCTTTCTAGATTTATGGTGTATGTCCAGGACAGGATGGGTCTTCCTGATCCTAGAGGAGCTACTTGAGTAAGAGTTGATTGAGCATCCTCTGATTGCACATCCTCTGGATGTTCTAACTCATCCTGAGGGCTGGAGATGAATGCTTCTTCTTTCTTCTTTGACTTTGGTTTAGAAGCCATCCTTTTTCTCCTCTTAGAACCTCTTAACTGAGAAGACTAGCTTGCAGCACCTGGTTGATCTTCATTGTATTTCTCAGTTGGGTTTTCCTCTCTCACAGGGTCAGATTGAGAGGGGATAGAACTATGCTATGGATCTAAAGATGAAGCTTGTTGAGATTCAATAGGAGGTTCAGGTTGTGTTGTCTCTGGTTGCTCAGCCTTAACCTCCATTTTAGGTGGAGTTTGACTTGGAGGGGAGTGTAAGTCAATCAGCTCTCCACTCTTGATCTTCTGCTTGATTACCCTTATATGCTCATCCATGGTGGATAGAGACATAGGGCCAAGTCTTCTTTCAAAGAATCCATACAGCTTCAAGAAGCTCATCATCCTCTGCCTGTCTGCAAACTTCTTCATGCTCTTCTGGATGATGGCCTTTGACTTAGCAGCTTCTTCCCTTAGCTTCCTTTTAGTTGTCTTTCTTTTCTTGACTATCTCAAGTTCAAGTTGTTTGAGATACTTAAACTTAAAATAATCATAGGGTAAGGGAAGAAGTGCATCTGCTTGATAGAGGCCTGTGGCACTCAGGTAGTTGATCATCTTGATCCTGTCTTCTTCTTTGTCTACTTGAGGTTCTTGTTAAACCGCATCCTTATGTGTAGGACTTTCTTGAACTGGGGAGAGATTCTTTCTTCTTTCATTTGTACCAGTAATTCAGCATCTTCTGCCTCTTTCTTCTCCTTTGACCTTTCCATGTCAACCAGTTCATTTAATTCTTCCAAGGGGAGAGAAATGACATTGTCTATGTCATAGTTCCTGGTTTGTAGGTAGTTTATCCTGACTGGTTTGCAGGTAGTTTATCCTGACTACCCTCAACTTATCATTCTGAGTATCTGGTCTGGGGGCAGCCCTGATAGCAGACTCCATGAGTCTTGTAACCCAGAAGAGGAACTATCTCCTCTCAGCTTCCTTTCTCTCTCTCTCTCTCTCTCTCTCTCTCTCTCTCCTCCTCAATCTTCACAGATGTCATCTTTCTTTTTCCTTTGTCACTCACAGACCTTTGTGACTCAGGGTGGAAAGAGCTTTGGCCTTCATTGCTTGGTGTAGCATCTAAGCTCTGGCCAGAGAAAGGTTGAGAAGCACCTTCACCAGCAGGTGTCTCAAAAGGGATATGAATCTCTGCAACAGTTGATGATGATGAGATAGGGCTCTTAGGTTCTGCCACTGGGCCTTCAGTCAAGGTTTCCCCTATGAAACTAATCTTAGGTCTGCCTTAACATCCAGTTGACCGATGGCATTGCCTGATTGCCTAAGTCTCCTTTTGAAGCTGAACTCCGCAGTGATTCTGTCTTGGATACTTTGAGCCAGTCTGTTAGCTTGTCTTGATTGGCTTTGATTGACAAGTGGCATGTTGACTAGATCCAGACCTTCATAGAAGTTCAAGGTCTAAAAGTTGAAGACCTCTTTCTGCCCTTGAACTCTAAGAGTGATGAGGGCTCTTCTGTTATTGTCATACCTCCACCCAATGATGTGATTTGAAGTGGTGGAGATGACATAGCCCTTGGTATTCCTTCCTCAAACAGGCTCTGTATGTAGGAGCCTATAGAGTCCATATCAATGTGAACTTGAGGAAGTTGCTGAGTGTGCCCAATTGCAAGTGAGGATGGTGAGTCCTTAATGTCCACACTCTCTGAAGAACTCCCAGGTTCTGTGATTGTAATGACTTTCTCCCTCTTTTTGGTAGCATCACCCACTTGCATAGGTGAGCCAGGAGTTAGGTCAATCACATCCATAGGTTCTTGTGTTCCTGGTTGAGCTCTTCTTAAGGGTCTCCTAGCTAGTTTTTCCTTAAGATAAGAAATCTCAAGTTGCTGATCATTGATCCTGTTATGTAAGGCAGTCACCTAATATTCAAAGTGACTTACCTTTGAGACTAAATAGGTGCATGTTTTAGATAGTTTTGGCACCTTTAGTCTCAAATTCCTCTCATCTTCATCAGAAGAAACATTGGGGGATGAGATGATTGGACCAGAGTCCTCTTTCTCACCACCAGCTTGAGGTTCTTAGCTGCTAGATTTCCTCTGCTCACTAGCAACCTTAGTTGAGGTGTTAGTGGGCGAGTTGTCATGGTTGAGGTCTTAATGATGGAATCACTTTCAAAAGTGAGAGCCTCTTCCATATGGACATTCTGAACAGGTTTAGAAGTTTCCACCTCTGTAGGGGGTGACTGATGTGGGCTAGACAGAGGGAATTCAGGAGTACTCATCTCTCTTTCAGTAGGGGGAAAGAAGAGAGATTCATGATACTCACTGAAGCCTAAGTCTTCCTCAGTATAGAAGTCAAGGTTGGAAATTGGTTGGTTTAGATCCAAAGGCTGGGGATGGTAACTTTCCCCTGAAGGTTAATCACTTAAGTGTTGAGACTTAGAGTGATGGCTTAAGGCATTTTGGCTTATGAGCTTATCAGGCTAAGCATGAGGAACCTCAGCACTGATCTTTGAAGTGATGAGAGTGGTTTGCTCCTCAGGAGAAGTGGGAGCTATAGTATCCATTTCTTCCTGTGTGGGTGAGTGTATGGGAGCCTCCACAGATTGAATAGTTTGAGTAGGGGTTCATTTGGATTTTCTATGGATAACCATATGGAGCAGGAATTTCCATTTGGATGAGACCTTCCCTTTCCTGAAGGTCTTTACAGAGAAATCTCCCTCATATCCCATCTGCGTAAAGGAATGATTTACAGCTTCCTTTGGGAGGAACACCTCACATTCTTCATCATCCAGCTGAAGATGCATGTTGATGAGGCTAGAGTGATGAAGACTGTTCTCCCATACACTGTGATAGACAGTGCCTTCTCCCCATCCATAACGACCTCTTGGTAGGTCTTCCAAAATTCTAGTAGATGATCCTTATAAAGAGTAGGATCAATGGTAAGGGATGTGGAATAGTTTGATAGAGCTAAGAAACAAAAAACCTCTGAGAAATGAGGATCTTTCTCAGAGTGTAACAAAGCAACTTGGTTATGTTTCTTGTGTAACTGCATGGAGAAGTGAGGATCATTTCCGTGGTTGAGGTTGACCATTTTGAGAGAGCCTAAGGATGAAGAAAGATGAATGAAAGTAATTTTAAAGAGAAATTAGGGTGTTAGGTTTGGAAGAAAGAAGGAGATGATAGAAAGACGGGGAAACCGTTGGGTTTATATGAAAAGGATTTGAGACAAAGTTAATGAAAGAGGATAAACTTTGAAATCTGAATATCGTCCCACCTCTGAAAAGTAGTTTGCTTTTTGCTCAAAAAGTAGTTTTTTTGGAATTTGAAAATCTGCCGAAGGTAAATTGGTAGATACATATGTGCCTAGTTTATGAGCTTAATGTAAAATGTCTTTCATGTCTTACATATATGTAACAGAATGAGTTAAATGAAATACAATGTGTGGTTGTGCTTATAATGTTGAATATTTCATTGATTATTATGTGTTAATGCTTATTGAACTAACTATATAGGTTTATGGTTGTTTGTATAGTTCTTAGTCAAGAATGGTTGAGAAATATGTTTAAACTTGGTGATGTGAAGCTCTCATGCGAATGGCCCATGCTAATGGACCATATGCATGAATAACTTCATGCTAATGAACCATTCGCACGACTGAACCAGGAGACTGGATCAGTCGCACGACTGTAACATGAGATTGACTCAGTCACATGACTGAACACTCAGTCGTGCGGATGGATCAACCGCATACTTCAATCGCACGAATGAACCATGTGAAAGGCTCAGTCGCACGAATGAAAAACCATTACCTATAAATACCACTTAATTCGTGGAAAAATAAAACAATTCGAATACCTACGCACTAAATCGTACCCTAGCCGTCCAGAGACCCTAGAACACCTGTTCCAAGTTCATAGATCGTTGTAAATCATCCTACTATCATTCTTAACTTTTAGTTTTCATTCTTGGATTGATTTTCTCGCATTCTCACTGATTGGATCGCCAATCAAATAGGATTCCGCACTATTTGAGTTGGTACATACGTAAATCAGTTAGTACTCCGTACCAGTAACGGTCCTTACAAAATTGTTTTTGGAAGTTTTATTAAGAAAGCTTCCAAAGCCAAATTGACTTTGGAAGAATTTCCTAAGAGTTGTGAAAAATTTGCTTCGGAAGAGAATTAAAACTTAGATTCTTTGTTCAAGGGAGCAAAGCTTCCGAGAGTTAATTTTTCTTCGGAAGAAAGAGTTCCTTGAGAACATATAAGTGTCTAAATGAGTGTTTAAGATTCGGAAGATATTTCAGAAATTTCTTCTGAAGGTAAATTATTTAGACAGTTATTTGTTTTAAAGACATAAGTTTCTTCCGAAGGAAAATGCACATCTTTCAAAGAATCAAAATTTTTCAAAATTCTAAGGACTTCAAAAAGTTTTATCCAAAGAAAACAAGAGCTTATGAAAGTGATAAACAAGATAACTTAGAACACACTAATTTTAAGAAGAAATAATAAGAACTAGTTTTAAGAAAAACGTACTCAAAGTTTATCATCACAATAGCTGATACAAGATATTTAAATCTCTGTTCATCAAAAGCTTTTGTAAACAGATCAACATATTGTTCATTTGTGTGAACTTTGACTAATTTAATTAATCCATTTTCAAAGTTATCTCTTATCAAATGATACCTGATATTGATGTGTTTTGTCCTTGAGTGCTGCACAGGATTCTCTGTAATAGAGATAGCACTGTTGTGTTTTATGTGAATGAAAGTCTCCTTGAAGTTCAATCCATAGTCAAGCATCTGATTTTGAATCCAAAGCACTTAAGCACAACAGCTTGCAACAACAATGTATTCAGCTTTAGCAGTTGATGCAGAGACACAAGATTGTTTCTTGTATTGCCATGAGACAACCCTTCCACCAAGAAACTGACATCCCCCAGATGTAGACTGTGCAGTCATCTTACAACTGCCATAATCACTATCCATATAAGCTTATAGATTGAAGTTAGAATTCTTAGGATACCAAAGACCAAGTGTTGAAGCACCTTTGAGGTATCTTAGAATCCTTTTAATAGTGATAAGGTGAGAGATCTTAGGGTTGACTTGATATCTTGCACAAATACATATGGCAAACATAATATCAAGCCTGCTATCTGTAAGGTACATAAGAGACCCATTCATACCCATGTATAGATGTTCATCTACACACTCCCCCTCAAGATCAGGCCCAAGGGAGTGGTTCCTAGCTATGGGTGTCTTAGCAATCTTACAATCAGTCATATTGAATCTTTTGAGTATGTCCTAAACATACTTTGACTGACTAATGAAGATGCCATCTTCAACTTGCTTCACATGAATTCCCAAAAAGAAATTGAGTTCCCCCATGGCACTCATTTCAAATCTGTCCTTCATCAGCTTCTCAAAGTATTTGCAGAGCTTTGGATTTGTTGAACCAAAGATGATGTCATCTACATACACTTGAACTAGCAATATGCCATTTCCCTGTCATTTGATGAAGAGAGTTCCATCTATGGTACCCATCCTATATCCATGTTTGCAGAGATACTAAGATAGAGTCTCATACCACTTTCTGGGTGCCTGATGCAGCCCATAAAGAGCTTTGTCAAGCTTGCCGACATAATCAGGATGATCAGGATCTGCAAAACCAGGTGGCTATTTGACATACACCTCTTCATCAATCACTCTATAAAGAAAAGCACACTTCACATCAAGTTGATAGCCCTTGAAGTTCTTGGATGCAGCAAATGCCAGAAATATCCTAATAGCTTTTAATCTTGCTACTATAGCAAAGTCATCAGTGTAGTCAATCCCTTCTTCTTATGTGTATCCTTGAACAACTAGTCTAGCTTGTTCTTGATGATAAAGCTCTATCATCCTTTTTGTTCCTGAACACGAATTGGTTCCAATAGTAGTCTTCCCAGAGGAAGAGGATAAAGGTTCCAAACTTTCTGTCTTTTGAATTGAAGCAGCTCTTCTTGCATAGCTTCAACCCAACTTCCATCCTTTAGAGCCTTATCAAATTCTTTGGCTCTATCTGGGACAAGAAACAAGAATGAAAACAAACATTTGCTTCATCGGTTTGTCCTCTTGTTCTTACCCCAGAGACAACATCTCCAATGATGTTTGTAGTGGGATGAGACTTGTGGATCCTAAGCTGAGGGATCACAACAAGTTGCTGAGAGAGATCTATATTAAAGAAATTTGAATCTGGCTTTGATGTTTCTCCCACTACATCAGCACACTTATCAAGAGAAACTTGATCCAAGGAGTGTGTGACATCATTGATGTTGTCATCTATGGAGTGGTTATCAGCATCAAGAAAGTCTTGATCACTATCACCACTACCATCATTGTCTTCTGCATTTGAAGTATCTTTATCTGGTTGTGGAGCCTCTGAGCTAGAATTTAAAGGCATACTAGATGTATCAGCTGAGTTTGTCATAGTGGCGTTGATAGAGATTTCATTTGCAGAAGTAGTTCCAACTGGAGCTGAAGATTTATTGCTTGAGGGTCTTTTATTGGATCAAATCACCTGTAGGTAATATTTCTGTAGATCCTGAAACAGTCTCATAAAACACTTAGTAACTAAATCAAGATCAAAAAGCCAATCAGGACCAAAACCAGCTACACAGAGTGTGTGTTCATTGAAAGTCATATTGCCTGACTCCTCAACAATTCTAGTTCTGAGATTATATACTCTATAAGCCTTATCTTGGGAAGAGTATCTAATTAAGTGTCCATCATCTGATTTCTCAGCAAATTTGGCAATTTGATCCTTGGTATTCAAGATGGTGCAAGGACATCCAAATGACCTGAGAAAACCAATAAAAGGTTTCCTCTTGTGCCAAAGTTCATAAGAAGTCTTGCCATGAGTCTTAACTACTAAAACTCTGTTATGCACATAGCAGGTAGTGTTGACTGCCTCTGCCCAGAAGGTGATGGGCAGCTTAGATTCAGATAGCATGGTTCTTGCAGCTTCAATAAGTGTTTTGTTTCTCCTCTCAGCAACACCATTTTACTGAGGAGTCCTGGGAGCACTGTATTGTCTTTTAATACCTTTTTCATCACAAAATGCATTAAGGATTTGGTTCTTGAATTTAGTTCTCTGATCACATCTTATGATTTTGACCTTGCGATCAGATTGATTCTCAATCTTTAAGATGAAATTCTTCAGAATCTCAGGAGTCTCATCCTTAGTTCTAAGGAAAAAGACCCAAGTTAATCTTGTAAAGTCATCTGTGATCACCAATAATATGAGGGTCTTCCTAGACTCATTACACTGGTGGGGCCAAAGAGATCCATATGTAATAAGTGTAGGGGAGTAGTGATGGAGTTTCTTTTCTTAGGCTTGTGAGATACCTTATGTTGCTTCCCTTTCAAGCATGCAACACAATGGTCATCACTTGTAAACTCTTTCTTTGGCATTCTAGTTACCAGATCATTCATAATTAGTTTATTCATGTTCTTAAAGTTTACATGGCACATTCTTTTATTCTATAGGAAAGACTCATCACTATTTGCTTTAGACAGAAAGCATGAAACTTCTCTAGAGGAAGATGTTTCTTGCAAATCCATCTTGTACATGTTCTCTTTCCTGGGGGCTCTAAGCAGGATATGCTCATGAGGAATGACCACTCCGGGCTTGAGAACAATGCAATCATACTCAGTAAAGATCATGATATGACTCTGATCACAAATTAGGATACACTCAGAAGATTATATCCAAGCTCCTTAACAAATTTTACCTTCTCAATACTGAGCTTACCATTTGTGACCTTGCCCCTTCCTGAAATATAACCATCTTCATCGCCTTCAAAAGCAACTGGTCCTCCATCAATCCGTTCAAAGTTCTAGAGTAATGACCTATTGCCTGTCATGTGCCTGGAACAACCACTATAAATGATCAAAGAAAATAATTAGTTACATTTGGAAACCCAAGCCTTGTTAGTCTTGGGATCAGTAATAGAAACAGAAGGTAATGCAACAGTAATAGATCCTATGGTTGTGCTTTGAGGATCTTGAGCTGCTGCTGATGGAGAACATCTAGTCACTTGGTCTTTCTTTGACTTCCACCCCACCTTTAGAAGTTTGACTTGACCTTCAACACTTCAGAAGCTTTTGATACTTTGGAAGTTTTTATGACTGGGCCTTCGAAAGAGTCTGCAAACACTGCGGAAGACTTCAGTACTTCGGAAGTATTCCTTTCTTCCGAGACCAAATTTTTTCCGAAAGCAATTTTCCACTCGCCTTCTTCTGAGTTTTGGAGCTTCCAAAGGAAACAGATTTTCCTTCCGAAGCCAAAATCTTCTTAGAACTCTTGGGAGTCCTTTTCTTGGCCATTTAAAGAGTACCTCTTGGATTGTATGGACAATCCTTAGCCAGTTGAGAAGTATTTTCACACATGACACATTCTTTGACTTCTTCCTAAGAGTCTTCTTCTGAGAACAACACTGACTTTGGTCACATCCCTTTTTCACCTTCATCTTTGCAGATGCTGAGACAATCCTTTTAGGCTGGAAACTTTTTTGGAGTTTGATGGACCAGGCTATGTAGTAGTGGTACATAACAGATCAGTCTTCTTCTTAGTGCTGAGATGATTTGAACAAGAACTAGAACTCTTTGAGAAAGAGTTAAGATTGATGTCTTTAGTCTTTACTACTTCAAACCCTGCAGAGATAAAAACTTATTTCTGCTTAGAGTCAAAAGTAGCCTTGATCTCTTAAGCCTTCCTAGCTTTCCTTTTGTTCTTTCTGATCAAGTTCTTCCTCATAGACTTTGTCATCACAGTCTAATTCTTCTCCTCAGAAGGATAGTGACCCTTCTTTGAATCCTTCTCTTCACTCTTCTTAGAGGAATTCTTCACTATCTCTTCCTCATCCTCTTCACTTAAGTGATCTATGAGAGGAAGCTCATCTTCATAAGTTCCATACCTTGGAGGTCTTACAGACAAAATTGTGTGTGGAAGAGCTATCTCATTGGATCCCAGTCCCCGCTTATTTTGATAACACACCTTGTTGTGTAGGGATGAGGATATCATGTTCTTGAAGGTCTCTTCTTCAAGAACACATTTTTCTGCCCTGGCTTTACTAATCACAAGCTCAACCTGGCATTCATTAGCTTAGTTATGAGATCTTTGATCTGAGTCCTGTAGTTTGTATGCTCATGTTTCAAAACTAAAATGGTTTTCTCTAAGTCCTCTATCTTTAGTTTATACTCATTTTCAATTTTTCTAAAATCAGCCTTTAGGATGTTTAAGGACTCAAGATCAGATCTCACTTCCAAGTAATAAGACATGTACCTGTTAACTTTAGCAATACATTCAGGGGTACAGAGATGTTCCAATACCTTGGCTTCATCATGATCTGCCATTAGTGCTTGGTTTGGAGAAGCATCTTCCACCTGAAAGCTCCAGTCAAAGCCTCCTTCTTCAATAACAATTACAGCATGCTGCTTTGGCTTGTCATTCTGGGGAGCTTTGTCAGTGTAGTTTGGTCTGGACTATGCTTTGCCACCAATTGTTCTTGGTGCCTTGCACTCTCTAGCAAAGTGGCCCATCAGGTTATAGTTGTAACACTTGACCTTGCTTTTGTCCAGTCTGAACTTTCCACTGGCTGCATTGCTGGGGAAGTTTCTTCCAATCCGCTTATAGAACTTCTTGGCTCTATGAGTGAGAAGAGTCATCTGCTGGACTATCTCCATGTACTCCAGATCATTTGGATGGATACAGTCCAGGTCTTCAAGGGTGAAAAGAAAGCTGCCACAACTTTCATCAGAAGACATAAAGGCCTGAGAAGAGCTTGTCTTTGGAATAGGCTTCCTTGAGTGTAACTCTCCTTTGGTGTCTCCAGGAAGGTGATGAAATGACCCTTTTGTGAGTTATCAGGGTAGCATATTAGATGATGTTAGGGCTCTATACTGTCCCTTTCAACCACATGAAGGGCTGAGCCCATTTGATTGTTAGAGTTTCCAGATGAATCCTGCATGTTCATCTCCATCTGGTAGCCACTGAGAATCCCATATAACTCTGTCAGAGTAAGAGTTTTGAGGTTCTCAGTTCTCTTGATCACCACACAGTAGTGTGTCCATTGCCTAGGAAGTGAGGACATGAACTTTCTTACAATGTCTCTGTTCTCAAGAGCAACTCCTCCATCCACTAGGGCATCCACAATCTCAACATACCTGAAGTATTGTTGAGTCATGGTTTCACCTGCTTTGAAGGTGAAGTTTTCAAACTACTGCTTCAGGAGATCCTTCTTGTTCTCCTTGGCTTCTGAGGAACCCTCATACATCAGTTTTAATGCATCCCACAGCTGCTTAGTTGTTTTGCATTTCTTGAAACCTCTGTATACAGAGTTAGGAAGAGCAGTCTGAAGGGCTGTCATGGCCTTCTGGTCAATCTCTACTCTCTTTCTGTCTTCATCTGAGTAGTCAGCCATAGCCTTGGGGATCATACCACCACCAGTAGCAGAAGGAATGTATGGTATGTAAGGTCCATTCTTAACAGACTCCCACATTCTTGAGTCTAGAGACTTGATGAAACCTTCCATTCTTAGGCACCAGGTATCAAAGTCTTCAAGAGTGATCAGTGGGGACTTGGACACGATTCCAGTTTCCATATCAGATTTGGAAATGGCTGCCATTGAAAAGTTAAGTATTTTATGTGTGTGAGGGACTTAGATGGTGAGATCTTATATCAAGAGCCTGGAATGCTCTGATACCAAATGCAGGACCGGTTAAGGGTAGCCACTTACAACACAACAATATAATGAGTAGAGAACACTTAACTAATTTAATAGTGAAACTAGATTAACCACAAGTAAAGACACTAAGAACACAAGTAATAAGAGACATAACAAGAGAACAAAATGCACAAGGAGATGGTTTTCAAGGTTGCAGTATATTGCTTTCTCAAGTTCTATTACAAGTGTTACAAAGCATATTCAGAAAGTTACAAGAACAAGAGATACTTATACTACATCCTACAGCCGGCTATACTATGAAAGCCAGCTGGATACAATTGACTAGACACAAAACAAAATCAATTGTAGAGTCAAAAAGGCAGATTGTCTTTTTGACTTTGTGACTATGATATGCCATAACTCACATCCTAATATATTACAAAAAGGATAAAGTACATAAAGTAGAAAGTTACAGACTCAATACCTCAATGTACAGTTACTAAAAGCATGGACCTTTTCACCAACTCATGCAAGTTGGTGACTTTATAGAGTTGCAGCAGAAAGGGGTCTAACTTTAAGGAAAAGTACATCAGATAAAGCATGTGTTAAAAGTCTTCGGAAGAAATCTTTCTTCTAGTTGTTGGCTTCGGAAGACTTTGTCTCTGAAGCTTCGGAAGACTTCATCTTTGGCTTCGGAAGATATTGGTCTTGGCTTCAGAAGATTTCACACTTAGAATATTTCTATGGCTTGTGTGAAACTTCCGAAGCATTCTACTTCAGTAAGCTTGTGCATGCATGCAGGAGAAACTTTGGATGTTTATGTTGCATCAGCCTTAACATATAATCTCTACAGTTTACTATAATTGTAAGTTGTGAGCCATTGCATGTGCGTGGTTGGCAGAGCATCAAAAGAATTTTAATAAAAATGTAGAAGTCTAATCGTTTACTATAATTGTAAGAAAAGCATACCGTCCATCAATGATAACAATGTTTCGTACATTATTGTTTGATGACTAAACCACTCGAGATTGATTAAAACATAGTCCCACACGTTGAGAATGCCAATAATATCTACTTTTAACTTGGTGTTAGATAATCAAATAACAAATGCGAAACAACGGTTAAAAACAAACATGACCTATTAGGTAGCTTTTTATTAAGACAATTATGAACCCCACTGAATGGGGTAGGTTTAAAACCATAGCATGTGAACAAAGACGACTACATTTGGGTTCAATGAACTATCGGTTGCTCGTGTAAAAAACATAGGTATCCTGATGCATTGGTCGCTAAAACATCACATACAAAAGAACCCAAACTTATAGATACTGTATACGTGACCCTTCTCAAATGCATTTTTTTAAAAAGGTGAATAAGATAAGGTGGTATGCTTGCATGTATCGAGCAATTCTAAGATAAGTGATCGTAAGTACACACATATAATAATTCATATTATTAAATAACAATGTCATTAACAAAACACGATTAGTGTTTTGGTTGTGTGATGTCCATGCATGGAAAAGCACGACACTCATCTGCCACTTGTATGTGACATTAGAACATAAATAGAAATAAAGGCTCATGTGCCATGGTGATAGTAAAACCTGGGATTTTGTAAAGTTGCAAAAAAAATAAACTAACATGAAATAACAACAAAAAGTAGTAGCACATATGTATGGCAATAGGATTATATATTATAAGATAGAAATTTAAGGTAATTAATTACTGGAATGAACCAATAACACAACATAAACAACATACTAATGTTACAAAAGTAAATAAAAACTTACCAGTTATACAAAATTAAATGTTTGTATTGATGCCACAATAGAAAAAAAACTCTCTACAAATCACATTCCTGTAAACGTATCATCAAACTTACCATGATTGTCAATATACAGCACATGAGGTTATCACAAGTTGTAGCAACATATAGTTGACCGTGTGTAAATACAAGGCTTGCAAAGTATGTATAAATATTATTAAAAGTTTGACCCTGACATTGTTAATATTTGTACCTGTATTAATCACAACTTAAATAATGCGATGATTAATCTTCAATAATGCGATGACTAATCTGATCTGGTCCATTACATATCCATCATTGCAAATTTTTGTTGCGTAGCAGATAATCGATGCACCGACCTTTAACTTTAATATATGATTTGGAATCCTGGAGAATTGCAACATGTTAATTTCTATTCACAAAATGCAATGTTCCTTTAGGTAGTAAATGTCATTAAATTTGTTTACTATATCATGAAACATATACGTATATCAACTCTAAAAGGATCATCAAAAACAGGAATCAAAAGGTCCTCTGGTATATTGATCCATCTGGAATCATCCTCACATGGCAATGAAATAGTACAAGATCCCATGCCTAGAAGCCAATTATATACTCTTATGTATGCGATCATTCGATCTCACTAGTATGTGGATCATGCAAGTGCCTGTTAGTTGTCAATGTAAACATCCAACATGCATGCCAAATACTTGAGGACATACGACTCACGACCGAAGAAACAATCTCATTGCGCGACGTATGAGGAATAACAATAAGCATCTGCCAAAAATACCTTCGAGAACCACAACTTTACCACCGTAAACTAGATTTACAGCACCAGCTTTGATTCTTGGTCCTCATGTTTTGGATCCGCTGATCCACAGTCTATTACAAATGTTTGATTTGGGGTATGGGGTTTTCCATTTTTATATGGATAGTACATATGAGGGTACGTCTTGAAGGTGTGAAGAGTCATTAGATCTAATTTGGCTTCTTGCACATGCTCTCATCTCTCTCTATCTTTCTAGGGTTTCATCACATTGATGAACACCAGAGTTTTGTATTCTTGTTCAATTCAAAATTGTATTGATAATGTATCTTAAATCATCATATCTCTTATTATTATACCGGTTGATTTCTATTCTTTGTTTGATAATATTTTGGGTTGTTATTGAGATTTCATAGTTTTGTTGGAAAAAGGTCATTTACAATTTTTGACAATATCTTTCGATGTCAGTTCAGTTATTACAATTGATTTTGAAGAAATTAATTTTGAAGATGGACTGATAACATAACGACAACTCTACATGATCGGTACTTAAACATTTATAATACGAGTACCAAACGTGGGGGGACCAAAGATGTACATACTACTAACAGGATGATAATTTACTCACATTTGTCCTCTTCGTTTTATGTAAAATGCAAGCTTGATCAGTTCGGTTCGCACACCTTTCATAGTACAAGATCTCAAAATATGTTACATGTGGTGTCTGATCCCATTGTTAGAATGTTGACACCTTTATTAGTTAATTAGTTTGAAATTAATGTAAGCTAGAAATGCATATATATGTATATATATATATATATATATATATATATATATATATATAATATATATATATATATATATATATATATATATATATATATATGGTGATTATTTTCTTAAAAATAACAAGATTAGGTAACAGAAATCACACATGTCACAAAAGGAATTATCTAAGGTAGTGGAGTGTCCATCATGTCGATCTCACTGCACGTACCTTAAATACGACACTTTCCTTTAGTTCATCAACATACACCACACTTTATTTGATCATATCCAGAATCAAATTCACTAGCTAACAACTCTCCAGAATGCTCAAGTTCAACTCCAAATCTCCAAACACACCACCAGCACCACCACTACTAGTACTAGTATCATTATTTCTTTTTGCATCATTACTGCTAACTACTCTCCTGTCCATGGAAGCACACACCTTTCATCCCTGATGAAAACCTCATGTGCCACAACCTTGTATCCACAACTATGCTACTCCACCCTGTCCACCATCCCACTTACCACCACCGCAGTTACCACAAAGGAGTTGATCATCGAGATGACCCTCAACAAAACAAAGGACGCCATCCAAGCGAATCTTGACACCATCAACCACCAGCTGAGGGCCAAGGCCGTTCTGGGCGGACGTGCAAAAAGTGCTCTCGAAGACTGCCTAGAGCTGGGAGCTCGAACCCTACAACGGCTGGACATGGTGATCCAAGAGCTCAAGAAACCGGTTGGGCAGCATGCGGACGAGGATCTCATCAAAACCTTTATGAGCAGCGCCATCACCAACAAGGAAACGTGCTTGGAGGGGCTGTCTCACGACGCACCCTCCAGGCGGCTGCGGAAAGTAAAACCAACTTGATGTATAGGGAGAATGTGAATGTTCCAAGCAGCAAGACCAACTTGATGTTCATCGGGGACGGAACAAGTAAAACCATTATCACCGCAAGCGAGAGCGTTGCCGGTGGTAACACTACCTTCAACTCTGCCACCGTAGGTTAGTCAACTAATTAACTCTTTATATCCCATCCAATCGTATATTTAAGCTCAAAGTTTGCTTGCGCACTTGATTTACATTTTCAACACTAGTTAACAAAACTCTCTTATGAACCAAAATCATTGCAATTTACGGAACTTGTCCTGTCCTGTATCATCAATTGATGTAAGATTTGTAGACAAAACGAATTTTATCACCCATCATACTAGTCTAATTTTGAATTTTGATGTGAGTATATTATTGATTTTATTTTAGAAGGAGAAACTGAGAAAGGCTTTTGCGTTTTCTTTTGATTTGTTTATTACAGACATGAATTATCAGTAGGTGGACCTAGCTAGGCACTCGCAGCTGCCTTTTACTTTTTATTTTCACCTACTTTCAATATTTTGATTTCTTCAGAATAAAATCACTTAATTTTCGCTTCAAATTATAATCAATCTGTTGAAAACCACCACCTGTTCCTGGTTCAAAAAAAAAAGAAAAAAAACTCTATAATCACTTTCACGATTTAATTGGTTGTTGAAGGACATGCATCATGCATGCATTGTGGATAAAAGTACGTATGGCTTTAAAAAATAAGTTTAGAGGCATAAAAGTACTTTGTCTGCCTATATGGAATTAAACTAGTTATATGATTAATGTTTAATATGATGGAGCTGGTAAATTGATGTGGCAGCTGCGGTGGGTGATGGATTCCTGGCCCGAGATATTACATTTCAAAACGCAGCCGGAGCGTCTGGGGAGCAAGCGGTAGCACTACGTGTGGGGTCGGATTTGTCGGCATTCTACAGATGTGGGATGCTGGCGTACCAAGACACCCTCTATGTCCACTCCAATCGCCATTTCGGATGCATTATTCTCAATATTTTTACTTATTGGATGTATTATTCTCATTTCGGTGTGGGTAACGTGTTTGAAATTATGTCGCTCGCTTTTATATTGCATTTCTAAATATCTTTTCTTAATCAAGTTTTTGAAAAACCTGCCACCCCCAAGTAAAATTTATTATTTTAACCTACATATCAATGTTCAAAAACGTTTAAGATTTTATTTATTTATTATAATAATACCAAAAACCCCCCCAACTACAATAGTTTCTAGCAAGGAGCTAAAACAGAAGAAAAAGAAAAGAACATAAATATAAATAAAGAAAGGTTACATAATTAAAAGAGGCCCATGACTCTCAAACAGACGTTTCTTTAGTAGCCCGATAGAAAGCTCCGCCGTTTAACATCTTCCAGCAGACTTGCTTGTAAATGTTTCTAAGGACTGTCCGTCCTTTCCATGTGCATCCTTTCTTTCCAATAACAAGGACGTCCATGCCAACACCTGTTTTTATATTATTATAATAAACCGTTTCTCCTCCGATGAGCTTGCTATAGAAGTCAACTATCAATTATTAGTTACTAGTTACTAGCTTAGTATCTCAATCTCAATCTTACTATCTTATCTTACTACTCTAATAAAAGGGTAAATGGATGTGTTACGTGTCAGCACTATAATCATTCTCATCAATTTTTTTTCGCCTCTCTCTCCTATTAAAGAATTACCTTAATTATTAATAAAATTATTTTAATAGATTTTAATATATAATAAGTTAAGAAAGAAATTTATTTATTAAGGTTATTTCTAAATAAATTGATATTTTTAATAAGTCAATTTTTTCAAAACAAAAATTAATCAAATCTGGGAGTCGTAATAATAATTTTTTTTTTAAATAACATTTTTATATGGTTTGTTTTAAAATAAAATATTTATTTTTTAAAAAATTTTAAAAAGTTCATATCACTGTTTTATTATTTATAGTCATTTCTGATACGTAATTTTAGTCATATCATATCTTAAAATATTATTTTATAATTAATAAATTTATTATATTAATATTTTATTTATTCGACCGTGTATAACACGGGTTTACCAAAGCTAGTTTCAATATATAATAAAAGAAATAGGTTAAGCCACGTATCAAAATTTTAGGTAATATATCACCACATGGCATCTTCATAATATATGATTGCTATATGATATTTTATTTGCAACATGATTTGTAAAAAGAATCTTATAATCATGTTTAAATAGTATTTAATGTATAATTAAATAACATTATAAAATTAGATTTTAAATATAACGAATGAAATGGAAATTTAAAGACTACTAATTTAAATTTTATTATGCAATTAATTCGAGATATTATTTAAAAGTAACAAATTAATTGGTCAAAATTTAAAATTTAAAACTAACAATTTGAATATTCAAATTATTGACTATGAAAGTTGAAGAAATGGTAGGTAACTACTTTTCACGTGTGATGACGAATGTTAGCTAATAGAGAGCCTACGGAGAAGAAATATTATATCAAAAGATGGTTGAGAAAACCCTTAGAAGTTTGTCACCCCGTTTTGACTATGTGATCCCATCCATTGAAGTTGCTCTCGACCTCACAACCATTTCACTTGCGAAAATTATGGGGTTGTTATAGTCCCAAGAAGAGGGACTAACTGGTCGTGCTCCATCCCTGGATCACAAGACACCTGACAGATCGAAAGAACAAGCGTTACAGGTTGTTCAAGAAGCATGGAGACCACCTCGTGGCAGGGAGAGAGGACGTGAACCTTTTAGATGAGGTCGAGGACGAGGATGAGCCAACATGGATCGAAGTAAAGTGCCACAATGCCATGCGTGCAAAAAGTATGGACATTTAAAAAAGACTGTTGGTATAATAAAGAGGTCCAAGTAAAGATAACAGAGAATGATGAACATGCCGAGGAGGCTGGTCTAGAAGAACCACACCTGTTGATGGCTCACACATTAAATCCGAGTAAAACCAGTCATCTATAGTTTGTTGACTCTGGCTGCTCAAACCATATGATAGGTGCTCGAGACCATTTCATTAATCTTGATGAAACATTCAAGTTGGATGTTTATCTTCGTGACAAGAAGAAGCTTGTTGTGGAAGGCCGTGGTACAATAAATATCAACACTAGTATAGATAAATTCAAACTTTAGATGAAGATATAAATAAAAGAAGTTACGGAAATGGCCCAGAAAACTCTATACCACCGTATGATACGCTAGGTATTGACATATGATACGTCGGTCAGCTTACTAAATGTATGTGTGGGCGTATTTGACAAAAAAATATAGAAAGTTGGGCGTCTGAGAACAGGGGCGGGCGTTTGATATATGATATGCCTAAGGTGGGCGTATCATACGACGGTCTTCTACAAATTTCCAATTATTAAGGAATTTCAAAATATTTAAAGATAAACAACTTCAATTCAACAGAGGACTTTTTCCAGACGATTTCAAGTGATTTGAGGTACTTTTTGGTGGTTGCAAGCTTCCTAATACACACAAGAATCATCTTTGATTATGATCATCATCAAAACAGAAGTGAAGATTCAATGAAGACCATGAGTGGCTAGGTAGTTTGTGATTGCTTCCAGGAGAATCAATTATGTTAAAGTAAGACTTTTTATGTGTTCATTAGGGTTTTGTTAGACAAGGGCTTTTGAATATAAGTTTAGCTTTAGATTACGTTAAAAGATTCATTTGTAAACAAAGTTACTTGTTGAAATTATCAGTTTTCGGTTTTTACACCGTGAACTCATTAAAATCGATAGGTAACTTGATATGAGCGAATTAATAACATTATTAATGAACGAGTCTTAAAATTTTGATAATTTGTTATTACGTTGATTGAAAAATTGAGGTTTTTAGAATTAGGTTTTGGCAAACCTAGTTTGAATACATAAATTGTTGATCTTGCATAGCTGAGGACCCCGAAATGATTGTTTCTTATTATTTAATCAAATTCGTTTTAAAGTTTTTCTTCAAATCATTCAAAGTTTTGATCTTTAGTTCAAAGTTTTTTTCTTTACGTTAATTGAGTCACGTTAATTAAACACTTTTCACATATTCCTTGTGAATACGACCTTACTTATCCTTGCATAATAAAGGTAGCTAAAACCAATTATTTAACTTGTTTTTGATCGAGTCACGACAACCAAATCAGCCTGCACCATAGAGAAAAATAATAAATTTGATGTGACAACTAGGATTGCAAACGAATCAACCGAACACGAACAAAGCCTTGTTCATGTTTATTCGCTAAGAAATAAACTTGTTCATGAACTGTTCACGAACACTTATCGAACGAGATTTTCTTGTTTGTGTTTGTTCATTAAGAAAATGAACATGTTTATGAACTATTCACGAACACTTACCGAACACAAACAAACACAACAAATACAAACAACTGTTTATAAACATGATGAACACAAAAAAATTCATAAACACAAACGAATACAAATTATTATAAATTTATTTTAGAATAAAATTTATATTTTTTTATTACAAAGATTACACAAAATTAATAAAAAATAATAAGTAGTTAATATATATATCAAAAAATACTTGATATAATAGTCATAAAAATAACTGACACAATAATTAAGAATATAAACGAACACTTATCGAACGTTCACGAACGAACACTAACAAACATAAACGAACACATTATCGAACGTTCGTGAACATAAATGAACGAACACAGGTTGTGTGCATGTTCATTCGTTTAACTAAACGAACAGAATTTTCGTGTTCGTGTTCGTTTATTTACTAAACGAACGAACATAAACGAACTTCCCGCCAAACGGTTTACAAACTATTCGCTGAACGTTCAGTTCGTTTGCAGCCCTAGTGACAACCCAAGAAACCCTAGATGACTCTCACCCCTCTAAAAAAGGCAATTGATAATAACTCCATCGGTGGTAACAATATTGGGCCCAAACTTAACTTTTACGTGTTTTTGTTTGACAATAATAGATAAAAATAGGAAGAAAGAATCGGGTCTAACTAAACAGAATATTTTTTTCTATAAATATTCTATTGGAAGATCATAATTAAGACAATCCTAAATTAAGTAGATAATGTTAATTAGTACTAAGAAGAATAGAAAAGTCAAAATAGAAAAAGTCAAATGTGTAAATCAGGCGGGAATTAAAGGCTTAGTTATGTTAGTTTTAGTAGTTTGTAACCGCCATTGTATGGTTATAAATACCTTATTTGTATGTCGAATAATGTGTGGAAATCAGATTGTATTGTGTGTGGTGTTTGACCCTGTTTCCACCGAGTCATTGCACATGAATGTGCATACTCATAATTGATGTTCATCCATGATTGATCCTAATCATACGATCCGAAGTGGCCTCAACATATTCATCACAGACTAGTTCAATACAACCGATCCGTACATAAACCTATCGGACATGAGTCACAAGACGACTGGTGCTTCCCCATTGTGTGTTGTTTAGGAATACCGATACAAGTTAATTGGCCCATGTATTACATTTAGACTTACCTATTTATAACATACACTATGACCCTTAATTATGCAGAATAATAACGACACAATTATATTAAAGTTTAGTTTAACATTTAATAAATTTGTATTATCAATAAGTTTAACTATAATTTACAAAATCTTCAAGAATCATCAGATGCATGTGTACGTGAACCTAATTAATGAGATCGTCCATCTTAAAATATCCATAAACGAATGTTGGCCTAATCAGCAAACTCACATGTAGTTTGATACGAAACAATCGACGTATATAAGGATTGCATTTGGAGTTTAAAAATAAATAAATTAACCTAGAAGTAAACACACAAATCATAAACAACTTTAATAATAAATATATATATATATATATATATATTGTTTACTCAATAAGATGTATGAAGTGTGAAAAGCGTGATTAATAAAAGAAATCAGAAAGTTATGGAGTGATTATGAACCAAACATGTAACTTCATACCCCAAACTAATAACCGCATTTTACCAACTTTCATAAGTATTCAAATAAAACACCAATCTAGTTTTTATAGAAAATAAAACAAAAAGCATCAATTATGAGCTGAGTTTCCGTCATGTTAATTCCTTCATCCCATCATTAACTATAACAATGATCAGATGAGTTATTGTGGAAGCCCAGCAACAAAAACATGCCGCTTGTGATATTTCTTTTTGTTTCATTACTACTTAGTACAGCTTCCCTCAATCATGGAGCATCAGACTCCGAAGTTATCAGTTCAGCATGCATGACCACCTTATATCCCGACGTATGCTACTCCGCCCTAGTCTCTGCAGATATAATCACCCAAAAACTCACAAGTAGAAAAGATGTAATCGAGCTCACGATCAACAAAACCAAGGAGACCATCGAAGCCAACTTCCGCCATATAACCAACCTCACAACCAGCCCCAATCTCACCAAACGTGCCAAAACAGCTCTCGATGACTGCTTAGACATAGAAGCTGAAACTCTCGAACAGCTTGACACCGTGATCCAGTACCTCAGGGACTACCCAACCAACAGACCTCTACGCCACTATGCGGATGACCTCAACACCATAATGAGCACCACCATCACCAACAAGGAAACCTGCCTGGACGGCCTAATATTCTTCGATGATGATGCTGCCAGTAAGCGGTTACGCGACTTAATTATCAAAGGGCAGGAGCATGGGGGAAAGATGTGCAGCAACGTGCTGGCCATGATCAAAGACATGACGGACACTGATATAATTATAAATGCCAACAACAACACAACAACCACAACAACAACAACCACAACACCACAACAACCACAACAACCACCACCTGGATGATCAGTATAACAATATTAATATGAATCGAGGCAGAAGGCTAGGGTTAAAAAAGAAGAAGAAAAACGGTGAGATTATGTGGCCAGGGTGGCTATCCGGCCGAGACAGAAAACTGTTGGGGTCAGGGTCAGTGACACCGAACGTGATTGTTTCACAGGATGGTAAGGGAAACTACACGACAATAGGGGCAGCGTTGGAAGGTGCGCCGAGCAAAAGCAGTAAGAGATACGTGATAAAGATAAAGGCCGGGACGTACAAAGAGTATGTGCATATTCAAAGAAGCCTTCACAACATCATGCTTGTTGGGGATGGAATGGGTAAGACCATTATAACAGGGAACAAGAACGTCGCAGCCAAAGACGGCATGACCACCAAAGATTCCGCAACCGTAGGTTAGCTACCTACCTTGCCTTATACGTACACTCCATGTTTCTTCTAACTTTTAGCATACAGTTTTAATTTTCTCATATCACATATTAATTAATTATCTTAGATATATAGAATGAACATGCATGCATTGCATTTTTGTGTGTGCGTATGCGTATGCGTATGTGAGTAGTTGACTAAATAATAAGATAATTACAGCTGCGATGGGCGATGGATTTCTGGGACGAGATATTACATTTGAAAACACGGCAGGGCCGATGGGGGAACAAGCGGTGGCATTACGTGTTGGTGGTGACCTATCTGCTTTCTATAAATGCGGCATTGAAGGTTATCAGGATACCCTTTATGTCCACTATAACCGTCAATTCTTTGTTAAGTGCTTGGTGACGGGCACAATCGACTTTATATTCGGCAATGCGGCAGTAGTCTTCCAGTTCTGTGAGATCATGGCGCGCAAGCCGAATCCGGATCAACGTAACATGATAACAGCCCAAGGGCGGACAGATAAAAACATGGAGACGGGCATTGTGATACACGAATGCAACATCGGTGGGACTCTAGACCTGAAAGCTGTTCAACAGAACATTTCGACATATCTTGGAAGGCCTTGGAAGAAGTTTTCAAGAACGGTGGTGATGCGTTCGACTATTAGTGATGTGATAAAGAAGGAAGGATGGTTCCCGTGGGAGGGTGATATTGGGTTAGATACATTGTATTATCGAGAGTACCAAAACACAGGGCCCGGATCAGACACGTCAGGAAGGGTTAGTTGGAAAGGGTGGGGTGTGATTAAGGATCCAAAGGAGGCACAATCTTTTACTGTACAAACATTCATCGCTGGTGGCACTTGGTTACAATCTACGGGCTTCCCATTTTGTCCTGGTTTGTAATCCCTCAACTCCATCCATCGGCCTATATATATATTTTATATATGTTTTTTATATTTTTTATATTTTTAATTTAAATAATGCTCCGCAACTAAAAACCCAATTTAAAGCTGATTATCTAATTGTATTTCATTCTTCACATGTTTTCTAAATTGTATGGATTACTACGTACATTATATATCATGATATAAAATCTATCAACACTTTATACTGATGACATGTACTCATTAATTATACCTGAAATTAAACATTTTTTAAATTAAATTTTAGTGTTCAACTTCTGTTCACGTAAAAACGATAATTGGATTTGGATAAAATCAGCAGCCAATGATATTCAAGTGAGACTTTTGTGATATGAGAAATTAAATTAATGCACTCCAAGGTAATTCAATCAACTAATGAAATATCGCAGAATGTTTGAGTTCATCATGACAAAGTTTCTAGAATTTGTGAGTACAATATCAATGATAACCGCAAGTAATGAAGGTCATGGTTTAGATGCACCATTCAACGATAGTCACAACACGACATAGGATGATTAAAAAAATGTGAACATACAAACATACACACACACGCACACATACACGCACACATACGCGCACGCACACGCGCACACACATGCGCACACACACGTACATACATACATATCTCTATTACCCAAATACAAAACTTGAGATTACTCTCAAGCAAACTTACATTATGTGAGATAAAACCTCCTAGAACACCTAGAGCTCCTCTTTATTATTGTCACAGGTGGAACTTGAAATTAATACTTTCACCTACTTTAAATTTCAATATTTATTTTGTATTTCATTCAAGAAAGTATCTATTATTATGATGATTGGTTATTATTGTTTATATGAAAATTTTATATTATATTATTCAGTAATTATTTTTCATAAAACAATTGTGTTTACCGGATAACATGTTTAACACAGTTACTTTAATGAGTTAATAATGTCATAAGCGGTTAAGCAAATCAAACCCAATTATACCTAATTTTAAACACGCCATTAACGTGTCGATCTATATATGATAAGGAGTCTTAACGGGTCATTTGCACCCATGTTTAACTATAAGTCGCGACATTAGGCACTCATATTTATTATTTATCATTATTAATGTATATTAACAATGTTTGTATATTAATCACATTGGATGACCAGGTTTGACATGCATTGACGATGCATGACCTAATAAGTTGTATTATGTCATAAGTGTAAAAGTGGGTCAAAATACGTCATTAGGGGTAGTTATAAGTCATAACAGTCTATAACGAGTATTGATGGGTCATATGTACCCATGCATGACTGTCGATCGCTATGTTAACTAAGATTTTGCCACTATTGGTGATTATATATCTTAATCATATTTCATCATGTATCATTATAACTATTCAACTTTTGCTTATATCACCTATGTTTGACCTAATACATCATATTATGTTATAAGTGTCATTATAAGTCATAATGGTTTATACTAAATCATAATATACCATGTGCACCCACTCGGAACTAACTAATTTTGATTGCAACTAATTATCCCTAGTTATTCAATCGATCCTCGTTGATCTTCCTTGGCAATATTGACACTAGTTTCCATAAGAGACACTAATTGGTGGTCATTAATCAAAATTAACCTTAGATGACCATGTGTGACCAATTTTGAAACAATATCATCTAATTGATCGTATTAACCATATTTCACTTTAAGCCAGGCCAATAACCCTCAGCTAAACATACTTATCATGATTTTATCATAATAGTCACTAATTGAATATAATAATATTCAAATACGATTCGAAAACCTCAAAATTCAATTCGATTTGACTCAAAATTACTAATTTGAATTCCTATTCGAATTTTCAAATACAAATTTGATTTGATTCGAGTTTTATTATCAAATCGAATCGAAATTCTATTTTGTGCCTTATGATTTTCAAATTAAAAATATACACACTTAGGTTTATTTATTTTATATATTAATTTTAATATATTTATATAAGAAATTAAGAATCAAATGTTTAAAAAATATATAATTTAAAATTCTAAATTTTAATTGATACATTTTGCCTTATCGGACACTTGAAATATTTGTGTGTTACGCTTGTATTTTTATTTTGATCATTTGAAATTGGATTTTTTGAATAAATTTAAAAAAAAACTTATTTGATTAAGTAATTCTTTTTCCAAATATGAATTGAGTAATCGAAAAAAAATTCAAATACGAACTGAGTTCAAATTTTGTTTGAAATTTTCATATTAGATTCGATTTGAAATCGACGTATCTTTTTCGAATTCAAATTGAATTTGAATGTTTTTTGGAAAATTAAAAGTTCAACTTAATCGATTCGATTAACTTGAATTTACATTGATTCGATGAACACCCTTGCAACTAATTTTTCGTTAGTTAATCATGATTAACTATTGATTCTAAAGCTAAGCTACTATATAATACCATCATTGATCATTATTGACGATCATTGACCCTGATTGATCATCACTAACTATTATTTACCCAAACTGATTATCATTAACCATTATTGACCTTTGTTGACTATATAATATTTGCATTATCTAACCATAATTCATCACAACTGATCCTAAATGATTTATTATTAATTCTCCATAAATACATTCACATTTAGCTAACTTGATGAAACATCAAAGCTAGCCAGCTTTGAAGTAATAGGAATTAGATTAGAAGCAAGGACCGATTGGACAGTTATACATGACTAACTACAAGTGTAAAGTTTTTTAATAACTTATAGCGAGTCTTGCATTTTAATGAGTCATATTGGTTCTTGAGGATTATAATAGCTTTTAACAGGTCACGATGAGTCTCACTTTATCATTTTAATATTAATTTATTACGTTTGATAAATTATGTCAATAGGTAATCAAAGCTCACTTTCTTATATATTTACTAGAACTTTTATTAACTATTATGTTTATTTATTTAGAGTTGTTATATATCTCTTGATTTCATGAGAATTTTTACAAAGATTTATATTGTGTGACTTATTTAGTTTTCAAAAACTTATTTCTTGATTCTAATATAGCTTTCTCTATAAATTTTAAATAATTTATTTTTAACTATTTTAAATATCTGTTTTCTTAATTTTGCTAAGGACTTTGTTATGGATATTAATACTTATCATGTATTATTTTCCTAGATTTAATTTTTGCTACGGATTTTACTATGGATTTTTTTGATGATATTTTTTATCATAATTTTCAATCTTATATTTTTTTACTTTTGCTACAAAATTTACTACGGATTTTATTAAATTATATTTTAATGTTAATTCCTTAGTCTTGCTATAGATTTTGCTACGAATGTTGCTAAACTACTTTTAGTTATTCTTTTTCAATATTTATCTCTTGAATTTGCTACGGATTTAACTAAATCATTTTTAATATATTTATTCTAAAACTTTTGCTATGAAATTTCTTATAGATTTGCTATGAACACATTTAGTTATGGTTTATCCTAAGGCAAAGCGTAGCAACATGTATCCGTAGCAAACTCGTAGCTAATCCGTATCAAATTTGCTATAGAATTTTTCTATAGCAACATTCCGTAGGAGATACTTGTTTGTGTCGTAGTGTGTATTTGTGTGTGTGTGTATATATATATTATGGACTAAAATGACATGGTATTAGGAGGAGATATTGAGGACTGAAAATTTTGTTTTTCGGACTGATTGTTTGTCCTAGTTGGTTCCATACAATCAAGACTAATTTTCATTTACCAGATGCACTATTTAGTACTTGGTAATCATCACTATCTAATTATTTAAGTGTCATTCTTAAATTTCTTAATCGATTTATAGTTTTAGACTAATAAAATATAGATAATATTTTTATTCTTAATGTTTCTGTTCGTTACTTAATAAGAATTTAATTATTTAAATTCAGATTTATTCTTCATTTTTAGTTTATTTTATATGTTTATTCTGTATTTTTTTTATTTCTTTTTATAACTAAACAATGTTAGAAGGTTTACTTCACATTTTAAATTTGACTATTTGAGTTTACAAAATTTTTGCATATAAAAAATTAACAATATTATACTTTGACCAATTATTTTAGATGGATGTTATTTATATAAGTTCATGTTAGTTTAATTTTATAATTATTTAACTAAGTGATTATGATTATAGTGTTGTGATTGTATATAAATTGTTAAGTCAATTGGTGTTCATCGATTTTAATGAGAGAATAGGAGGAAGTTCAGATTATAAGTCAACAAAAATAACCATTTTGTTACAAAGGAACCCGTAGCAACGTGCGAGGTGTGTTAAAATTCTAGTTAAAATTATTGAAGTTAAAAGAAGAGGGAGTAATTTTATAGTTTTCTTTCTAATATTTATAAAAGTTGGTGACATTAGAAGCTGGTCAATGTTTTCACCTATAAAAGATTGAACATCGTTAATATCTATCTGCTAATACACATTTTAGTTGTGTCCCTAAGTTATCCAAGTTTTTCAGGTAATTCCTCTACCGCAATGGATGTTTTCGTTGAATTTGACATGTGCCTTTATGGGAATTTAAAGTTAGAATGTTCATTAGCATTACAAGAGTTTTTTCCTTTCCATTATAAAGATTTGGCGTGGTGACAAGGTGTCACTGGCCAGAGGTTCTTTTATATGAACCTCTAGAATTTTTTCTTTCCATTATAAGATTTGGCTCTGTAGTGGTGAGAGGACGTCACTGGCCAGAGGTTCTTCTATATGAACCTCTATAAGTTGATGACTTTTGCTATTGTTACGGTAGGTACATTGTTCATGTAATGAAAACCTCAAATTAAAACCCTAAAACTACAAAAAAACAAATTGTGTTTATAGACTAATTGTACTTAACTCACATATATACTATGTACATACGTAGTTAATTATCATCTAGAGATTTTTCTTTCTGGATTACTTAAAAAGTTAGCAGAATCTTTACGGGTGTAGTTATGTGCACGCAATTAAGGAGGTTTTCCATATTAAAACATCCAAAAACGAATTTTGGCCTAATTAGTAGACCCCTATTTATATAGTCTCATACGAAACAATTGGCATAATAAGGAACTAATGCATTGGAATAAGACGATTAATTATTACCTACTTAGAAATACACACACATGATAAACGAATTGAATATATGGTGGTAAGTCCAAGTGTGAAGAAGCACGTTATTTTATTTTTAGAGGCTTAAGATTGTTTGTTCAAAGAGACTTCACTAAAATGACCATAACTTAGGCTAGAGTTTTTGTTTTGAGCCTACGAACAGTCGAATAATCGTTGGACCGAGCACAAACAGCCATAGGCAGTATCGTTTCATCTAAAAACGGCTTATTTTATAAGTTATTTTACTTTTTCTTTTATTTCTATTTTTTGTTGGACTTTATATTTTATTTTTTTGTGTAGTTTATGCTTTATGACTCATTCGAATTTTGGTTTGCTTTATATTCATGTAAGCAACGGGAGAAGATTAGTTTTTAAAGTTCATGAGAATAATTTATTCTCTGTTGTGTGGTAGTGAGTAAAATCCCTGTTATCTTTTTCATATTTGTTATTTTTAGTGAATCTTAAAAAGTTTAATTGTTATCATTTGCTTCTGCGTACATCAATTATAGCTAAGAACTCTTATCTTTTCCATGTTCAATTTATGAAGCATGAAAAGCGTGATTACTTAAAAGATATTAACATGTTAAGTTTGTTATTGAGTGATTATGAGATGTACGTGTAACTTCCTATCCCAAACTAATAACTGCATTTTACCCACTTTCTTAACCATTCAAAAACATTAATTAATCAAAGTAGTAATTATAAATTCAATTCCTTCATATATCTCATCTCCTAGTATAACATAACAATCACACGACTGGCTTGATATTGGCCAACAAATTAGACATGCCGCTTGTGATATTTCTTTTTGTTTCATTACTACTTAGTACAGCTTCCCTCAATCATGGAGCATCAGACTCCGAAGTTATCAGTTCAGCATGCATGACCACCTTATATCCCGACGTATGCTACTCCGCCCTAGTCTCTGCAGATATAATCACCCAAAAACTCACAAGTAGAAAAGATGTAATCGAGCTCACGATCAACAAAACCAAGGAGACCATCGAAGCCAACTTCCGCCATATACCAACCTCACAACCAGCCCCAATCTCACCAAACGTGCCAAAACAGCTCTCGATGACTGCTTAGACATAGAAGCTGAAACTCTCGAACAGCTTGACACCGTGATCCAGTACCTCAGGGACTACCCAACCAACAGACCTCTACGCCACTATGCGGATGACCTCAACACCATAATGAGCACCACCATCACCAACAAGGAAACCTGCCTGGACGGCCTAATATTCTTCGATGATGATGCTGCCAGTAAGCGGTTACGCGACTTAATTATCAAAGGGCAGGAGCATGGGGAAAGATGTGCAGCAACGTGCTGGCCATGATCAAAGACATGACGGACACTGATATAATTAATAATGCCAACAACAACAAGAAGAAGAAGAAAAAGAACCCGGCGGATGGCGATGAGATCATGTGGCCAGGGTGGTTGTCCGCGGGTGATAGACGACGGCTGTTGGGGTTTGGGTTGGTGATGCCAAACGTGATCGTGTCAAAGGACGGTAAGGGAAACTACACGACGGTGGGGGCGGCGGTGGAGGGTGCCCCAAGCAAAAGCAGTAAGAGATACGTGATAAAGATAAACGCGGGGAGATACAAGAGAATGTGAATGTTCCAAGAAACAAACACAACATCATGTTTGTTGGGGATGGAAGAGGTAAGACCATCATAACCGGGAGTAAAAACGTCGGAGCCAATGACGGTACCACCACCATAGACTCCGCAACAGTAGGTTAGCTATAACCACCTTACTTTCATGTTTCTTCTAATTAACCTCTAGCATACAGCTTTCAACGCATCACATTTGATTCATATCGCACGCCTAATACTATATAAACTTGTAATTTAAGTAAACAATTTTCTCTCTGTGTCAAAGTTATAAGGTGTACGTGGCTCTCATATACCCTCACATATCAACACAACTCATCAATAAGCGGTGACATCGCTTATCCTTACTATCCTCATATTTTTTTAAACACAAATAAACTACGTTTTTAATAAACAAATAATAATAATAATAATAATTATAATAATAATAATAATATAATAATAATAACAACAACAACAACAACTAGGTTTTGGCGCGCGAGTTGCCGCACATGTGCGAGTTTTAATGTAACCCTAAATCAAAATCAAAATCAAAATGAAGGTTCAAAATCACAAAATTAGTAAAATACACAAAATAAAACACACCAAAACCTTAAATCCATAACACATCAAAACATACAGAACCCAAAAACTAAATCAAAGCCCAACACCATACACAAAACAAGCGAAATCAAAGCCGCAAGAAAGCGACACGGTCCAAAATAGAAAACCGAATAAAATCAAAGCCCCAAAAAGAGTAAACAAAAGGAAAACCCAAACCTTAATAGTGAGAATCACCAGGGTATCGATAACGAAAGAAAGAAAGCAGGAACCCGGAGAATGATGGAACCCTTCCATGCCATATTTCATAAGGTGTCCTTTCCACTTTCTTGGTTGGGGCCATATTCAAAATACGGGCCGCAGAGAGCAGAGCAAAACCCCAAAATGATAGAGGTAATGAGCTTCTAGCCATCATAGATCGAACCATATCCAATAGAGTTCGATTTCTCCGCTCGGACACGCCATTATGTTGTGGTGTTCCCGGTGGAGATAGTTGTGAGACAATCCCACAACTTTTAAGATGGTCCCTAAAAGCATCATTCAGGTATTCACCTCCTCTATCGGTGCGGAGAATTTTAATTGACTTATTGAGTTGATTTTGTACTTCATTTTAAAAGATCTTGAACATTTCAAAGGCTTCATCTTTGTGTCTTAACAAGTACACATACCCATATCGACTATAGTCGTTAGTAAAGGTAATGAAGTATCTTTCATTGTACCTTGTCATAGGTTTAAAAGGATCACATACATCCGAATGTATGATACCTGATAAATCCTTTGCCCTTTCGCCTTTGCCACTAAAAGGTGCCTTGGTCATTTTACCTTGTAAACAAGACTCACATACATCAAATGAATCACATTTATTTGTTTTTAAAAGACCATTCTTTTGTAATGTTTGTATTCTTTTCTTGTTTATATGACCAAGACGGCAATGCCAAAGATAAGTATTACTCAAATCCGATTTGAGTTTCTTGGTACTAGTTTGGTACAATAAGCTATCATTCAATGTATTTTCACGAACCAATTCATAGATACCATTGATGGGAATAACTTTAAAGTAAAACATGTCATTCAAATTAACATGGATTTCATTTCCAATAAATGACAATACATATCCAAAATGTTTTAATAGGGCTACAGAATAATGTTCCTAGTCAAACCAGGAGCATACAAAACATTGTACAAAATTACTTCCAAACCATTTGGAAGTTTCAAGATGTAGTCACCACGGGCTTCAACTTGAACTTTAGCCCCATTGCCCATATAGAGGCTAACATCCCCTTTATTGAAGTTGCTACTTCTTTTGAACTCCTGCAACAAATTGCAAATGTGAGTTCCACATCCGGTATCTAATACCCATGTGTTGGAGGATATTAAGTTTAAATCAATATGGATCATGTATGTAGTACCTGAGGTCTGCCCGGTATCCCTCTTTGCTTTATACTCTTGGAGATGGACAGGGCAATTTCTTGCCCAGTGTCCAATCTCCCCACACTTGAAGCATGGGTCATTAGAAGCAACCTTTTGCCTCTTCTCATGTGCTTTGGGTGGCACCCTTACCACCCCTTTCCCTTTTCCCATTACAGGTCCCTTATCCTTGGCAACCTTTGCCTTGGGTGTGGGATGAGGCCTTTTCTTGTTCCCACCTTCATGGATGGTGAGAACGGGTAAAACCATTTTACCCATGGCCGCCTCGGCCGTTTGAGCATAGAGTGAAGCTCACCAATGCTTTTGTCCCATGCATTCATGTTGTAGTTCAACACGAACGTCTCAAACCTTTTGGTAAGGCCATTGAGGATCAAATCCGTTGCCAATTCCTTTGAGACGGGACAGTTTAACCTTTCGACGTGGTCAATGTGACTTTTCATCTTAAGCACATAAGATGAAACTGATTGGTTGTCGTCCATACGAGAAGCATGGAGCGCTCGAACCGTTTCGAAGCGCTCAACCCTCGCTTGCTGTTGGAACGCTTCCTTCAGTTGGGTTATCATGTCATAAGCTCCGTGATGCTCATACTCCTTCTGGAGATCCGGAGTCATGCTTGCCAACATAAGGCAAGACACTTGGACAGAGTCCTCAGTGTACTTTATCCAATCATTATAGGCCTCCTCATCATCCTCACTAGGTTGATCGGGGACAGGGTCATCTAAAACATATGATCATTTCTCTTGCTTGAGAACGATTCTCAGTTTCGATACCAATCGATAAAATTGTTATGGTTTAGACGTTCCTTTTGGAGAATCGCTCGTAAAGATTGGGCGGACGTGGATGAATTGTCGTGATTATCATAATTATTGGTGGCCATCTACAAAATTTAACAAAGATCAATTTTAGTATTTTCGATATTGTTATTTTAATAATTAATAACTTTTAAGGTCATTTTCATATTAAAATCTAGAATCCAACATTACATTTAAATGGTGGTTAGGTGACCTTTATCCCACGATTTAAATTAATAAGGTGGTCAACGATTGACAATTGCAACCATTTGCAACTTCTAGAGGTATGGGATCGACTTGAAACATCATATGTAAAGTCGGCATGTTAATCCCATCAACACCATTTGGAAACCATATCGTAGGTGATCCATTTGACATGGTTTGCAAATCAAGACACCCTACTTACACACATGTGTGAGTTTGCCAAAATAAGTGGTTAGGTGACCTTTATCCCACGAATATGGCATTCTCACCTCAAGTCACAAGTTCCCTCAAAATGGTTAGGTGACCTTTATCCCACTAAGAGTTCCCAAGCGATTCAAGTGTCGTGTAAAAGGACGGTGTTGATCATATTTAATTTTACAAAAGGTATAGAGATATTATAATACAAGTTTAGAAAACATTATATTTACATATTTGTATGTTTCCAAAACAAGATACCTTATGGTACATTGATTAAAACCCCTTTTAATAACCTTTTAATACCTTTTAATGATTAAAGCCCATTTAGATAGTTTGTTATGATCATGGAAAGGATAGTTAAGCAAACATCATATGTTAAGTCATCAACCACAATACCATAATCAAACAACCATGAGTCAACCAAATGTAAGTGCATAACCATAGCATCTAAAGTGGCCACACTTGTTTGCCATCACAAGTGTGGACCATGGGACATTCCTAAGGGTCAAAACACATCACAAAAGTTCCAAGAACCTCCCACTTGAAACCGCATCAAAATGCTCCATGTTGCTTGTGTCTTCCCTTTGTGCTTCTAACACGTACATCTTCATATTACAAGACATTATGTCCTAATACAAGATTTCTAGTAATAAGAAAAGTACCTAATCTATTATTACAGCCCAATAATAAATAAATTACACTTTAGACAAAGCACAAATAATAGATTATACAACCCAATTGAATGAATGAATACAACCATTACAAACATCCAAACAACACAAGGGCAATTGCTAGGTTATGCATCAAAATGAACAATGATCATATCATCCAAACCAACAATGAATACCCACTTAAAACCCACAAAATTTCAGCCAACATAAATTGAAATTTCAGGTTTTATCATACCCAAACAAACAACAAATATAACATACATGTCTTTCAAAGTTTAATCACAAACATGTGTGATAAAACTTTGAAAGTTGGGGATTCATAAAACATGAACATAGCAGCCCCTAAAAGGGGTTTTCAAAGTCCCATAAAACAAAATATAACAAGGACAAAACAAGCTAGCTATCCACATAACGGCTCTAGATGCCAATGTTGGGGTTGTTAGAACAAGATTCATAGTTTGACCATTTGCACTTTGTGAAAACGCAGCGGAAGCAAGCATTATAACTTAGTTAATCAACTAAAAAACGGGTTTGACCTTGATATACAAAGTTATAAACAAACCCATAAACATAGGATCTTTATATGTGAATAAAGGCTAGCTATGTTAACACAAAACAAACAATATGGACAGCCATAATGACGTTGTCATAGACTACCTTTTCAGCAGCAAAAAGGAAGAGATTGAGAGGATGAGCTCCAAAAAAAGACTAAAGGCACCAAAGTAGGTCCTCTCAAGCTTGAATACCCCAAGCTATATGACAAACACCTTCTTGCTAGGATTTTAACACCCAAAACCCGAATGAAGAGCTGCAATATACTCTTTCAGCCGCAAGTTTTGAACAAGAAGAGAGAAAACCCTTTTTCTTGAGTTTTTGCATGTAAGAGAGAGAGGAGCGGAGTGAATGACTTGAGTGTTGTGTTTGTTCCAAGAACACTAGGGAAAAGCAAAAGAAGCCCCACTTGAAAGTGGGCGAAGTGGGCGGCCGAATACATACATACAAATGGTTTTCCCCCAAAACCTTAAAACAAGATTAAACACATTAACAAGTCATTCATATAGGTTATTCATATAATTAACCTTTTAATTGAATAACACATACACACTCTCTTATTATTTGATGTTATTTAAGTAACTTAAATAACATTACAACAACATCTATTAAACAAAATATCCATATAAATTGTTCAATCTCATATGCAACTTATTTAGAAAACCCATTTTCTAAATGGTGTATATATATTTAATTGTATGATCATATCATCAATTAAATATTATTTGGTGTTTGCTTAGCTTGTTATTGGGTATGACCCGACTTGGATCATGACGTACTAACCACATCAATGTTTTATGTGTCTTGGGCATAAAGAATTCAACAAAATGAACGTCTAGTGAGATCCTTCGACTCCTCTATTGCTGTCACTACATGATGCTATTTCACCAGGAGACTTCTCAAAACTTTCTCTACCACTTTTTGATGTGTAACTTGTTCTCCATATGAGTGTCTTTTGTTAACTATCTTCATCACTTTAGATAGGAAACCACCTATTAACTTACCATCTTTCATTTGGAGAGTTTCAAAATGTCTTCTCAAGCCTTGTAGTTTGACAATTTTAACTTTTGAATCTTCATGAAACTCAGTTTTTAATAGGGTCCACACCTCCCTTGTTGTTGTAGCTGTTGCAATCCTTGAGAAAACATCATCATGAATAGTTTAATGGATTAACGATAATGTCTTGGCATCGTTCTTCATATTTTCTCTATACCACACTCGACCACCATCATTACGGATGTACCTAATAGAGACAAAATCCCATAGATCATGAGATAGAATGATGGTTTTCATCCGAATGCTCCAAACTTCATATCCATCACCTATAAAGATTTGAAGCAGAGTAGTTGACCCGTTAGTTGGATTGTTAGTCATCATCTTTTCACATACTAGCTCTCATACCAATTGTTGGTATAGAACTACACACACACACTTTCTGTAAGTGGAACACAATTTGACTAACTTATTCATTCGTTGATATTACTACAAAAATACTTAAAGGAGCAGGAAGTACAACTGACCCACTACCATAGTACGAAAGAAACCACAAACACACTACCACCCACTACTCTAACTGCTACTACATAATGGAACATGGACCACTAACTCACATGATACATGGATAATAAAGACAAGAAACAAAAGACAAAAGTTGCATAACACCCATACATGAGACTTCCATGCATACTCAATACTACACACGTGACCATTGAACTACTCTAATAGAATAGGTGTATTGCATGGGTGCAATTGGAGTCGGCATACCCGCGTCACACGGTTGAGTTTGCATGATCGAGACATAATACTTCTTTGTTTGTTTGAATATTATATTAATTATTATAGAAACTAGAGAATAGATAATGTATTTATCAGTGGAAGAAACCATTTATAAAAAAGGATTCGTTAGGGGGGGCATACACCCATTGCAGAGTATCTGTTTTAGCTTCACATACTCGTAACCCAAAGTTGATAACACTAACAACATGGGTGGTTTCGCTGTAGCCGCAACTAGCTACGCGCGATAGCTGCACTTGAAGCCGAAAAGCACCCCTTCTTCCCTAATAAATCAATGCTTCAAAAGAGTTTGTTAGAACTTAAAACTTTGAGGGATTTGTTTGTTTCATGGTTTCAAGATCATTTATGCAGTGGACGAGTTATTGTCAAAAACACATTTTTCATAAAAAGTGTAACACTAGGGGCACGTTGAAACTTTCAATATTTCATATATGGTCAAAATCTGGAAGATTTGTTTATTTCAGAATCATTTGGTTCACTAACCCTATACCCAAGAATGATAACAAATGGAATCAGCCTTGCATCTTCAAACATTCAACAACAAAAATGGATTTGGACCTAATAAAATGGATTCAGATGAAGTAGGGAGGTGGATGAATGGTAGAAAAACAGCCCAAGTTTGTTAGTTTTGCACGTTATGTGAATTAGAGTTTTGAGAATTGATTGTTCTTTCTAACATAGTCGTATCCAGAAGATTTGATTAAACCTCGCATACGACATAAGCTACGTGCTCTAGGGACGTAAGTTACGTCCTTCCTTCAAGTATATGTCCTTGGTCTTTGTCTTAGGTCCTTTTAATGTGCATTTCTCCCAAGTTGCAAAGCCGACGTGGAGATGTAAGCGACATCCTAGGAGTCGTAACTTTTGCCCTCTTATACTTCTCAATTATTTATTCATTTATTATTATCTCTTGCTTCACATATCATACAATCTTCCTTAAATCTTCAAATAGCTTCTTTTAGGTGTCCAAAACATGTGATACAAGTACATTACAAAGTGATTGTGTTTGATAGAATAATTAAACTAACAACATAAGTTTAACTACTTAAACACCATACAAAACCTCAATGCATCACAGTGTTAAGGTTCAATTAAGTTCTTAATGCTTTTTGGAAGCTTTGCAAGAATCAAGACGCAAAACGACTATATTTATTTGACATATTGGATAGTTGCATAACATGTAATGTTACAATATCATTCACATACAACTATGCCAACCTATCCATACTAAAAAAATTCATATGAAAGAAATGTGCGTACGTAGTAAGTTTGTTGATAATAACCCAAATAGTATCATTCTCATGACTAGTTCAAGGGTGTTTTGTGATGAAATCCTTAGTTATCATTTTTATTTCAAATTGCCAACTCGAGTTATTGTAGTAAGTCTGAAGGATTTTGGTGTTTTGCCTTTACTTGTGAGCAAGTTATACATTTAGAAACATAGAGAACTATATTTTTTTCATTCTTATTTACAAGAAATTTTCTTTCAAAATTTTATACTTTTTATCGCTTTCCGGAAGCAATGTGTATTTTGACTTATATGCTTCTGCGAGGATTCTTTCTCTCAAATCCCTAGTAATTGACACCCAATTATTTTTTTCTTTTTCAAGAGTTTATTATCTTCTTTAATAAATTGATCAAATCATTCAATTCTTTGTCAATTTCTTTTAGAGAAAGTTTTTAAGTGTTTCTTAGTTAACTCGCTAAATCAGTTTTAAGATTGAGCCTCAAAGCACGAACTCATTTTGGCTTCTCACTTATCTTTCTGCATAAGGCATCTGCCACTATGTTTGCTTTACTTACATGGTAGCAGATTTCATAATCATAATCACTAAAGATCTCAATTCATCTTCTTTACCTCATATTTAATTCTTTATGATTGTACATATACTTTAAACTTTTTTGATCCATGTATTTAACTACAAACTTGTGTTGAGTTTTTAGTATTATCCACTTTGTAATGGCCTTGATCATTGTAAAATCAACTTGTATACCATTAGCATTAATTACATGAATGAGAAATTGTACTTTAGAAAGCCAAAATTCATATTTTGAGAATTTAACATACAATTTATATTTTCTTAGTAATTTAGTAGAGATTTGAGATGATTTGCATGCTCGTCTTGGAATTTGGAATAGCTGAATATATCATATATGAATACAATTACTAATTTATCAAAATAGGATTTGCATATACGATTCATCATATCCATATATGTTTCCGGAGCATTTGAAAATCCAAAATTCATCATGGTGAATTGTAATGATCATATCTTTAAAATGTAGTTTTAGGGATATCTTCATCTAGTATATGAAGTTAATAATATCCAAATCGATGATGTATATTGAAAAAATAACATACTCCTTGGAGTTGATCAAACAAATCTTCAATCCTTGGAAACGGATATCAATCTTTGGTCGTTACTTAATTCAACTCATGATAATCGATGCACATTCTCATTGATACATCTTTCTTCTTTACGAATAATATCAGAGCTCCCTAAGGTGAGGAAGTACGTCTGATAAAATTTTATTCCAACAATTCTTTTATTGATCATTCGATTCCTTCGTCACCGTGGGTGCTAATCGATATGGGGCCTTGGCAATTGGTGTCGTACCCCATACCAGCTTAATTGTAAAGTCTTGCTCCTGCTTAAGTGTAATGTCTAGAAGATCTTTGGGGAAAACATCAACAAAATTAGCAGTTATCGAAACGTTACTAATTTCTTTCTTTATATTGTGTTTAAAAATAAAAATCATGTAATTTGGATAACCTTTCCTTATATATTTAGTTGCTTTTAGCATTGTTATAATTCTAACTTCATTTAAAGGCTTGTCTCCTTGCATCAAGATCTTCTTTCTCATTGGCACTCAAATTTCTATCATTTTTTGTCACATATGATATGAATCTGGTTTGTGGACAACCAATCCATACCTATAACAATGTCAAACCCTGTTATTGTCATAGGTAGAAATTTAACAGGTATCGTATGGTTAGAAAGAGCGATCCTACCATTTACTAAGAATTTAGAGATTTTGATAATACCTCCATTTGCGGTTTCGACTTCATAATGACTATCTATCTTTGCTAAAAGTTTATTTCGTTGCTAAAGAATTTGTAGTCAATAAAATTCTTATTTGCACCAAAATCAAAGAAAACCTTAGCATAAATATAGTTTACCACATTTCTACCCTTCATGATGTTTGGTAGTTATGTAGCTTCCTGAGCATTACGCATTAATGCTCGTGCAATCTTCTTTTTGTTTGGATCAAGTTGGTTTGTGATCCACTTGCATTACCTGCCTTTATTAGCTTTGGATATTTTGACTTGCAATGTCCTTACTCATTGCAGTTAAATCAGATAATTATCTTTCTTAAATAACAATTCTAGGCATTATGCCTTTTCTTGCTTATTTTACAAATATTATAGGTTAGGCTAAACCTGCAGACCTCTGTATGTCTTTTCTTGCTTATTTTACACTAGAATTTAAGTGCTTCCTTCCCTTCTTGTTCTTGTTGGTCCTTGAATTTCTTTCTTTCATTCAATTTATCATTTCTTTAGTATTTTTTTTCTTATTGTACTTATTCCTAGTCTATATCATACCATCAATCATCAACAATGCCAGTTCCACTATAGTAGTTGTTCGAGCAGCTTTCACCATGTCTCTAATCTTAGCTCGTAAACCTCATATGTAATGGCTAATCTTGTTTTATTTAGGGGTTACTAGGTGGGGTATAAATCTAGCATACATAAAAAATTATAATTTATTCTCTTATAATAGTTTCTAAGATTTGTAGATTCATAAACTTTCCCTTGATCTGCTCTTCTGTTCATCATGTGATATTTCTTTATCACCATCTTCTTAAAATCTTCTCATAACATCTCATATGTTGCTTTTCTTCCTTTTCTTTGGATAATTGTGTTCCACCAATCCATCACTTTGTTGAGAAATAAATTTGAACCACACATAATCTTATTAAACTTAGGACATTTGCTAATGGCCAAAATATATTATGTTTTCTACGGCTAGCGCATAGCTGCCACTACACCTTATTTTCCATTAAACATAGTTGTCTTACAAGCTTGGAATGTATGATATGTATATCTTTCATGCTTAGCTTTATTTGTTGGCGCAACTTTAGAGTTTCTTTTGTTAGAGCTAAGTTAATCCTTATTTAATAATTTGCTTAATTTAAATCCTTTGTTCAAATTACTTGGAGTTTATTATCTTGCATTAATGCTATAATAGAAGTGATAGCATCCTTGATATATTCCACTATCATTTGTTATATTTCTTCTTTTTAAAGTACCTTTCTCTTATTTATATCTTTCATTAGTGGTTTTATGCTTCCTTCACAAATACACTTCATAGTCCAGCTTTGACATACTACAGAGGATAAAAGATTATTTTCAAATCTGATATTTAGGATTTATGACTAGATATATAAAGATATTTTATTATACATAAGAAAAGTAAAAAATTTCACAACTATTATATAGTACAATCTACTTTATTGGCTAAGAATACATTATCCCTTTCTTAATCGTCCATTAAGTTCCCTCTCCAATTAGATAATTCCGCACCACACGTCATAACATTCTTCCCCATTTGCTTTAACTTCCATCCTGTCATATTATTTTCAAGAGCCTTCTTCATATTCGCCCTTAATTTCTTCATTCTCATGAAGGGAATGATTTAGATGCTTAATTATAAATTGGAGAAAATAACATGGGTAGTCATAATATGGTGGAGGGTTTCGTATGCCCATCATGATATCATGATATATGTGAGAATTTGTTTGCTTTACATACATTGTAGGTAGAAAGTTTCATAGGGTGGCGGATTAAAATGTTCTTCCTTTCACTCTGGATCATCACATTTGTTTCATAATTCCTTTTACTATGGCATCCCAAGCTTCTCTCTAGCTTCCTTCAGTCGTATTTAGTGTTTACTTGATCTATTTGGTCCCGTCTCATCTATTCTTGTAGGTGCAAGTATTGATTGCTAAGTAGGAGTACCAAGCCTCCATTGGATGTGATCTGAAGGTACTAAGTTTCATCACAAGTCTCCTTGATATCTAAATTCTACTTCTGTTTTTGTTTGACTACTAACCACCATCTTACTATACTCATACATATAGCAGGTGTTAGTGTCATCACTAGATATATAGATAGGCATTTTGCTGAGTTCTTAGGTTTTCATCACTCAGGACGTAATTGCTATGGATTTGCTATCACTCACAATGTAAGTAAATGAAGTTGGAAATTCATACATCCTGCAACCTAATTCATTATTAAGGCATCTACCTATCTTTTCTAAATAGGCATAATTTTTCATCTAGTTTAAACTTAAATATTAAAGCAAGTTCAATCACTAAAGCTTCTAATTAGATAAAAATGTGGCTATGATACCATTCTATCACACCTATGTTTCAGCATACTAGAGATGCATAACCGATTGGTTTTGTTCGATTGTCTCATGGTTTTTGGATCATTTATACAGTAGGATAGGTTATATTAAAAACATATTTTTCATTAAATGTGTAATCCTAGGGTTACATCAAAACTTTTAATATTTAATACACTTTCAAAAGGTTATTTAGAAATGCTTTTGTATTTACAACAAAAAAAAGATTTACTTAACAAGCAAATATTCAAAATTTATATAGCCATAGTGAAATAAGCCTCTAGAGAGTCAAAATGTTTTTCAATATTCTACTTTACTAATATGTTAAGTCATCCAATTATCCAGGCATAGGATACCATAATCCTTAGGGCTCTAACATTGACTTAATTTTTTTAAACATGCTTACATATAAATGGTTATGAAAACAAAACACTAGTAAAAGCTGATGAACACATGTAATTAATTATAAAACATTCCAAGGCATGAATAATATTCAAAATCTTAAATAATTATCTCATAGGGCATCTACACATTAACACTGTAAGCTATGAAGTTAACCCACCATATATACTAGTCTCTTCGACCATATAAAAACATCATTTTAGATCCGAGTCATCATTTCAAACTAAATCCGAACTCCCCTGGTAGATTTTCATCCATCCATCATATCTCAATTAGGCCAAACCATATATATACTTCTAGTCTAAATATACCTTATTTGTAGAATTCGGGTCATCATTTAAAAGATTCATAATTTTATTTTTCCATTTTCGTAAATCGATATACATTTTTTTTTGTTAAATACTAAATGTATTCACCTTGTTGTGTTTAGTTTGAGCCAAATAATATCCTAGAAAGAAGTTCCTAATGAAGCAGCACCTCAATTAAGGGCTCTAGTCTTCTCATTTTCAGGTTCAGCTTTCGGATTTTTAGGTTTGATTCTTCATGCAATACCATAGGAATGGCCTAGAATGGACCTAAACTAAGGAGAGTTAGTTTGTAAAAACTTTAAGAGGGAAAATGAGATTTATTTGTATAAGGTGTTCTAGTGACCAATGTGGTGCACATCAAAATTCTTATGCGAACTAAATCATTGTGGTGTGTTGCATGGTTGACAAGTGTAGCCAGCACACTGGCCTCAAGCCCTTTTCTGCAATGTGGTTTGCATCATAAAATCATAATATTACAAGCTAATCTATTTATGTTATGTTAAAACTAAACGTAGCTTTGTTAGTCTCATATGATTCCTTGGTAGCCAACAAGATGCCACATAGTCGCTCTATTGTTGCTCACCTAAAACACATACTAAAAAGTTTGCTACTATTGGTGGATTCTAAGTTTTTTAAATAAAGAAACCATTGACATGACATGTACTCTTTCCAAATGAATTTATATTACACAAAACATCTCTACACCAAATAATACCATAAGCAAGTCCCAACAAAGCACTTTCATGGGGTCTCATTTACCTTTTTAGCAGACGCACCACCTAGGTTTACTAATAAAATATAGTCACTAAAAGTTTTGCTATCCAGGGGAAAAGAAAAAACATTACCTAAAATTTAACTTTCATTGCTACTCCAGGATTCTAGTCCTTTCACGACTCTTTCCTTTACATGCTAACTCCCATACATTTGAAATGATGATCTTATGCACTCTTTCCATACCACTTGAAAAGGTTTATAACATTCCTTGGCTAATAGCCATGATGCAAAGATCATAACTATCTTTTCATCCCATAACCATTTTACTCAAATATGTTTCTCATAACATCCTTTCAATTAAAACCCACTACATGTAATAAATATTTGAACAATAACAAATGGTTTAGTATAATCCAATAACATAATAACATGTGTAGGAGTACAAACAATTATTTAAAACAAGGCTCATAGCACTCACCTTAATCGGTTATTACCTATCACACAATTTTGCACACTTTAGTATTAACCTCCACCAACTCATGTGCCTATAACCCAGACATTATAGTGGCATAGAGACAGGTTTATACTACATAACCCTAACCATGAGTATGCAATATACCAGTGATTTAGCACAATCGCTAAATGACATTGAGTACTAAATTTGGGTACTTACCCTGTCTCATAAGTAAAATCAATCTATTCTTACTTAGGTAACTTGCCAATACCTATGGATAGCTTATTTTCCTAGTATGGGTGTGTTATAACCTTTTACCTTATCCCATGTGTCTAACATAGTATCTTACGTGTTGTCCATACATAACCTCCTAGCATCCTTATAGGATATTCAACCATAATTTCCTTTTAGGCACATACCTCGTGTTCTCAGATAATCTTACATGTTGTGCATACATAACCTCCCAGCATCCTTATAGGATATTCATCCTTAGACTAAACCTAACTAAACTAACAAGAGAATCACCATAATAATCACCGTCTTCTACTAGGTAGCACTACTCCTCAACTAACTAAACTAACTCAGATTGGTAAAAACATTCAACAGCATATTAAAACACACTTAGAGTTTTATGAAACCAAATAAGAGATAAAGACCATTTCTAGGTCCCTTACAGACCATAAGGCCTAAATCCTAACACTTAATCTAACGGTCGTACCCTTTCTAAATGCATCATCATCAACACATGACAAAATCTAATATTTATGCAGCTACCTTAATATTACGGACCATAAGGCCAAAATGTTTCAACTCTTAAAATTGCTCCATCTATTATAACTGTATGAAGCATTGTTATGGTCTGTAACATTTCAACTTTTGTGTAGTTTTAGGAGAGTTTTTTCATAACTGGTTATGGGTGTCGTAACTCTATTTCTAGTCTGATTTTTGCTTCTTGGAAGTTTGTAAGTAAAATTTTGAGATGTTACAATTTCACTAAAGGCACTTATCACACAAGCGGATTCTAAAGCCCTCTTTCCATTCAAGCAAAATCAACATCAAAAACTTATAATTTGCTAGTTGAGACAGCAAACTACCCATAAACAACCATGCCTCCATTTTCAACCTCGAAACCACTACACCAACTCTAAGCACCCTATTGAAGTTGATTCTTGTGGTCTACCCAAAATACAAGTTAAAATCAAGTCTTTTCTCAACTATACTAGTACGGGTAAGTAAGGTTGTTCCCATTAGGAATTTGCGAAAAGTGTAAGTGTAGTTTAATAAATTTAACTTAATTATGAAACCATTATAACTTAACAATAAAATTAGAAAAAAAATAAAATGTAAATAACTTGCTTGATTGTAAAACTGATAAGAATGATCCCCGTCAGATTTCAGGTTTACAAAACACAAGTTGTAAATTAATTGTCTTAGAAAACAATCACATAGACATGATTGTATTCATTTGATTAATTTTAGTTATAGAGATAGAACGGGTTATAAATGGGCCTATTCAAACTATAAAATTCAATTTATTAACAAGAACTCAGCCCTCACAAATTCATGATATAAAGAAACCAAAAATTGATAAAAATTAATTAAGATCCAAAACAAAGTCAAATGATATAAAGAAATCAAGCAATAAATAAAGTATATGGCTTAACGTGCTAATAAAATCTCATAACCCAACTATGTAAAACTAATGTTTAAACATATGCCATAAACACAAACCCTACACCGAGAGGAAATCACTTGTGGTTTAGCTACTTATGGTTGTCATGGATTCATAATCGGTTGTTGTATGAATTAATTGAATGAAAGAATGGATTCATGGGTGTTTTCAACTCTTAAAATCATCACTTGCAACGTCAAAAAATGGATCACAAAAGAATATATTCGTAAACCTATCTGCCCAAATAGGTCACAGAAACCTAAAAAATTATGACCTGACGACATAGGGACATGAATGGCATCTAATGAAATTTATGTCCCTCTTTATAAACTCAATTCTGGCTACTATCATATAATGTACCTAGCATGATACTAACACCTACTCCATAATCCAATAGTGCCCTTTTGACCTTGAATGTCCCCACTTTGATTGAAATGATGGGTGGTCACTCTTTTTTCCACTACATTAACTTCATTTTCCTTACATGTAACTTGTTTTAACAATTTTAGAGTTGGAAAGGATACTAATCAAATTTATGTGAATATTTCTCATGTTCTTCGTGGTTGGCCCTTGATGTTATAAACTCACTATCGTTTCACTTGGTAGCTTGCCTAAATACTTCCTGAGTGCAAAATCTTCTGCTAATTGACCAACTTGTTTGACTAGGGACTCATGAATCTTGCTCTTGACCTATTTTTCTTCTATAACTCTTGATTATCTTTCTTAAATTATTTAGGAAAATCCATGAACTCCTTATTTGATGCATCTAAATTTCTCGAGGATCCACCTTAATCTTGTATGATGAAAATTTCTTTTATATACCTGATTGTAGCCTTCTTTATTTGATTGATAGTTTTGGTACTACTGAGAGTTACCCGAGTAATCAGTTCACATCTAGGATGATTGTAGCCTCTTTTATTTCATACTATAAGGTAGGAAAATTATGCAAAACCGGATGATATGTATTTGAATTCATATCACACTGATTCCGATCTTGTGCACATAGTTCACATCTTCAACTCCCTCACCTTGCATTAGGAAATCACGAGCCATATGCCCTATATATCACAACCTTCGCACACCGCAAAAGTACTTGATAGTTTGACTGCCTTTTTTCCTCTTAAACGCCTAAGATTTGTTAACCGGTGTTCTGAAGCATCAACCCTAGATTTGATGTCATAATCCATCATTGACTTAGTAGACACCCTCCATGAATTTTAATAAGATTGTGCTTGTCTCATTGAATTGGTACTCGTCTTTTCTAAGATTGCCCAATGTTCTTCATTTGTATTTGTAAGAACAGTACATGCACTAGTAGAGTTGATATCCCAATTATCCTCGGATGATATACCATCAATGAAAGAAATGATCAACTCCCATTGCTTAATATGATGGCGGGGAAACATCTATAGTAACTCATTGAACCATTTAAATGCTTTATGATAAGGCTCCTATGTTGTTTTTGAAAGGAATGAATGGCAGTATGAGCCTTCCGAGTTCTTTAGGTAGTATAACATTCTTCCATAAACAATTGTTACATGTCACCCATGTGTAAATTCTCACTAATGGTAAAGCAAGAAGCCATTGCTTTGCCTTGTTTATTAATATGAACTAAAAAAATTGCCTTTCATCCGGTGACACCCCCCCCCCCCCCCCCCCATTATGCCATAAATAGCTTCAAATTCAGATAAAGGGTGGTTCTTTCTTAAGTAAACCATAAATACTAGAAAGAAAACTCATACTTTGAAATCTAAATTCAAATACCCTTTCCTTAACCTGTGGTTGAACGACCAACTAGGAGTTAATAGCAATAGCATGTTAGTAACTTGTATAGAGGCTTGGTTATTCCTCCTCGAAATCATTAAATGGTTAATAACCTATTTCACCACCATAATGATTTCTGTTGCATGGTAGTGGAATAATTTTGGCATTGTAACCTTTTTTATTTTATTACTCAGATTGAAATTTGGTTGTTGTTCAGGATAACCTTGCCTACCACCATATCTTCCTTTATGGTATAGTAAAGTATCATTATATACCGAATCATTATCATACCCTTCACCATAGCCCTAATTCTGATTACCCTATGTTCATCTTCATCCCATTCGGTTTCCCAAGTATGTTTAGTTCTCGCACCGCAATCAAAATCATCAAAGGCTTATGGTTGATAAGGGTTTTTATGGTTTTCAAGGGATTTGTCTATGAGAAAGTGGATTAATAATTTTCAAAATATCACCCTGTCATTGTGGTGGTGGGTGATTGATTTTAAGGTTTGTTTAAGGGTGGGTTGTGTGAATCATGTTGTGGGTTTTAGTAAGGCATGTCAAGTGAAGCACTTGGTTTAACGTTCACTTTGAACCAATGAAGAAAACGGTTTTGTTGGGTGGTCCTTTCAATTTCTTGATCAAAAATTAAAGGCAAAATCTCTCTAGAAAACCTAGTGTGCATGCACAATGCTATCACTTACACATGCAAACACACCTATGTAGCACAGATTGAATATATAAGACAAACAAATAAATAAAACTAAAATAATGAATAAAAAATACTTTCAGCACTAATTGCTTGGCAACGGTGTCATTTTGATGTAGGTTTTCATGATCTACTCAAAAGAAAGTTAAAATCAAGTCTTAGCTCACCTATACTAGTACAGGTATTTAAGGTCGTCTCCACGAGAAATTTATGGATAGTGTAAGTTTAGTTCAATGACTTATAACTTGATTATGAAAAAGAACTTTGAATTAAAGACTGAACAATGTAACAAAACTGATTGATTGTAACACAATAATAAGATGAATGATCCCCTTTGGGGTTCAGGTTTGTAAAAAAACGTTGTTATAAATTAATCATACTTAGCTAATAATGATCGTATTAGTTTAATTGATTTCACTGATAAAGATAAAACTTGTTGTAAATAGACCTATTATAAACTATCAATTTCAATACGTTAACCATAAACCCAACCCCTATAACATGTATGATGTAAAGAAATCAAAACTGATAAGAATTATACTAAGATTCAAAACAAACTTAAACATATGAAGAAATCAACCAATAAATGAAGTATTTGGCTTATCAAAACTCCAAACCTTACTAAGTAAAACTAATATTAAACAAATGTTATAAATACAAACCCTACACCCAGAGAAAATCATGTGTAGTTTAACTACTCATGGTTATCATGGATCATAATCGACTGTCGTAGGAATCGATTGTATGAAATAATGGATCTGTGGATGTTCTCTGCTCCTAAAACCATCACTTGTAAGGTCAGAAATGGCTTAGGAAAGCATTTCTTCATAACTCTAATTTTCTGCACCAAATAGGTCGTTACATCCCGCATAGGGGCAAAAATTACATCGGACATCATTTATGTACCTCCTTGAAAACTCAATTTTGGTTAGAGTTATACGTCCCACTATGCGTCTCTTCTTCAATTAGATATTACCCCACGTAAACCCCAACACATCACCCATAAATTTGAACATTTAAAGAATGCATTTTGGTTGGCGTCGTCTCATTAGTGCTAGTGGTAGGAGGTGTGTAAATAGTGGAGACATGAAGAGAAAAACACAAAAATCACTTCAAGTTAATCACATATATTATAATTTAACGTGTATTGATTATGTACCGTGTGTTTGAGTAAAATTATGTTCCACTATTTTAGTTGGCTAAATCATTTGATGGGCATTCATAATGAAAAGGAAATGATGATATAATGAGTTACATATATGTAACTTTTAATACAACAATATAACTTTATGTTTTTGATAGTTACACATACCTAAACAATGGTTTTTGTGGTTTTCTTATAACTTATGGTGTTTGTAGATACACACACACGTATATATGACCTGACTAAATAGTAAGATGATGACAGCGGCGATAGGGGAGAAATTCTTGGCACGAGATATTACGTTTGAAAATACGGCAGGGCCTTCAGGGGAACAAGCAGTGGCACTACGTGTTGGATCTGATCTATCTGCATTCTATAAATGCAGCATAGAAGGTTATCAAGATACCCTTTATGTCCACTATAACCGCCAGTTCTTTATCATGTGTTTGGTGACGGGGACGGTGGATTTCATATTCGGCAACGCAGCAGTAGTCTTCCAGTTTTGTGACATCATGGTCCGCAAGCCGAATCCCAATCAACGTAACATGGTAACAGCACAAGGGCGGACGGATAGAAACCAAGACACGGGTATTGTGATTCAGAAATGCAGCATCGGTGCAACTCCAGACCTAAAAGCGGTTCAAGGGAACTTTTCAACGTACCTTGGGAGGCCTTGGAAGATGTTTTCAAGAACGGTGGTGATGCGATCAACGATAAGTGATGTGATAAAGAAGGAAGGATGGTTCCCATGGGACGGTGATTTTGCATTGGATACGTTGCATTACCGAGAGTACCAAAACAAAGGGCCCGGTTCAGACACATCAAAAAGGGTTAAATGGAAAGGCTGGGCTGTGATAAAGGATCCCAATGAGGCGCGATACTTTACGGTCTCAAGATTCATTAATGGTTGGAGTTGGTTGCTATCCACAGGTTTCCCTTTTTGGCCTGGTTTATGATCTCAGACCTCATATATATATATATATATTATATATATATATATATATAATATATATATATAATCTCTCACAACTAAGGTGACATAATATTTGTCCTCTCATGTTTCATCAATCGTATGTTTTCATAACTGTAATACTAATAATAATAAAAGAGTAATGTTATTTTATAGCAAATGCCACCCCATTTATTTGCATTCTCACTCGTTTAAGTCGGTTAATTATCTATTTAGTTGCATTCTCACTCTTTTGCTACTCATAAGTTATAACGCTCTATAAAATCCTATTTTTTTTTAATAAATACATGGTTGTGTGAAGTATTGTACACTTCGTGTGAATGGAATATAGTTGAAATTAAAAAAAAGAAAAACTATATATAGGTGATAAGATCTCTTCACGCTATCCACAAGGTCGATGGTTCAAATAATACAATGTATAGAGGTATTAGGAAATAGGAATAGATGTAATTTTAATCACATAGTCATGCCACTAGCTATAAAAATACTAGAATCCTAAAAAGGCAAAGTATACGATTGGGACATTTTCATTCACATCGATGTGTGATATTCTATTAAATGACTGAAATTAACTATGAAAATCTAGAGGGAGTGAATAGGTCCTGCATATGTTTGTAAGAACTTTGATTAAAAGTATTTCTTGTTGAAAACTTTGTTGGTTAGATGTTAATTACCACTGAGATTGAGATAAAAGAATCAACCATATATACGCAAGACACAGATATATAGATGTTTGGTTGGAAGTTAACATATATAGTACATCTTACGTCCGCTCCTTCACATCTACAAAGTGTTTATCTTTACTGGAAGCATCTTACTAAACTAATTATTACTTTACAATCTTCTCACTGAAAGTTAGTGATCACCTCTTATATGTCTCACTAAAATGATAGTAATCACCTATCAAAGTATGAAAATCAAGCTAAATAAAGTATGATCAAAGTTGACTAAGATAGAGAGAAATGCTTAATATGTCAAGCATTTTTATTTACATGATAGTTGAAACTTTGTCTCTTAATTTTCTTATTTACTTTACACTTACAATATTCGTGTAATTCTATTTGTTTTTATTTCACTCCTTCTAAAACTAACCTCCTTTTAATTGTGTATATGTAGAGTATTTGGTTTTTTCGATGTTGATTTGATTTTTGATAATTATCTCAAGGTTTTAGATACTCTCAAATCGAGATACTGACCATAGATTCACTGATGTTTGGAATTCACTAGCTTTGTTCTTTAGGTTTTCTTGTACGATCTTTCAAATGCTTGACTATAGCATCGACCATAGTTTTGTTGATGTAGTTTAAGAAGAAAGTTGGTGGTTGGTCCACGACAAAACCATGTTAATAACATGTGTATAATGATTAATACACTAACGAATTTTGCCATTTTTGTAAGGGATTTTTAAGGTTATAAAAAGTCGATTTAGGTAATAAGAAGTCATTAAGGTGTCAAAGGTGTGTTTGATGGTTAGTACACTAACAAGCCCTAACGGGCCTTGTCATGTCTTACAAATATATTTTCCTTTATATTATATTCCAAAACTTACAAATAAGTACCAATATTATTTTGTACGGCATTATATTATAAAGAAACTTTAGGATGTGCATTGTTGGTTTTCATATCCTGACATTATGAGTGCGTTGCAACATAGTGTAATCAATTTATAGTGCAAAACATGTGACATACGTGGTATTTCTGAGCTTTGTTTCACTCCATAAACTTACCCAACAAATGACCGTCGCAATATCTAAAAAAAATGCATGTAAATAAATATTATGCATCATAGGTTTTCCGCTCGTATATTCCAAGTCCACTCACTCTAACAATAGCTTACCACATGTTCCTTACAATGTTAAAATTAACATGGATCCTCGTGCACCATAGTTTTCCGAAGGTGCACAAATACTGAATACATATGAAACCCCATTCATCGGTGGTTAAGTCATTCCATCATAAATCGACATGTGAAAACAAGAGATGTGTATAGAGTGTTTAGTTAATCTAGGGCTATGTATAGTGTGTGTTTAGTTAGAAGGTCATGTGGCTACTTTAGCATGAATGTGAAAACCTTAGAGAAGTTGAGGGTACCTATAGTGTTTTTTTTTTTAATAATGAATGTGAAACTCAGACAGGAGAGGAGGGAAGGCACCAGCTGACATATCTCATTTTATATGGTAAAACTATGAAGCTCGGTTGCCTTTTTTTAAACCCATTGTAACTTTAAGAGGCGGGACAGAATCAGAATGGAAGAATGATGAAGCGGGCGACGGTGATGACATGGCTGAGGCGGAGGTGGAGATGGCTTGAACAGAATAGAGAAGAGAGAGCAGTGAGGTTCAACGCTGATTTGGAGAAGGAACAAAGAGAGGGAGAGAACAGGAGCAAAAGATGCACTCGGCCAGGCCAAAAGAAGATGGAATGGGCACCGATTACACCAAGGAGTCTTTAAGTTTTGCAAGATTTTTAAAACTTATTCCTCTATATTAACTTGTGTCCTCTTACACCATTGAAACCCTAGACTTACAAATCCTAAGACTGAAGCTGAAAGCGTCTTTTGTTTGGAGCTTCCCAGACCCTACAAAGTGTAAAAGTAAAACAATAACAAACCTTCAAGTTTTACTTGCTACTACAGAAACCAAAAAACAGGAACTTTATAGTCATAAGAAGGATGTTGTTCCAACATAAAATATTTTCTTTACATGAGAATGCAGGATGAGCTTTTGAGCAACAAAAACCATATTACTGTATGAAGAGAACAAGACAACTATCAAAATATACACATTCACAACCAACAAACACGAATGTACAAAAACTTTCTAATACCCTTGTTTTTTTCTTCTTCACCACCATGCCATGCAACATATAACACTCTCCATCTTTTTAGAGAATACTGATTCATGCTCAAAAATGAATTGTAAAAAACTATAGATTCATATATCTGGCAATCATCAAAATATACATACATACACCCCCTCCGTCATTCATTCATTTCCCCCTTGTGTATTGTCTTCAGTAAGATCTGTTTGGGACTTGGTTGGTACAACAGCAGGTGGAGACCACTGATCTGGCACCATTAAGAAGTATGTTGTCATTGCTTTCCTGAATCTTTTCTTGTACTGTTTCGGTGAAATCACCGTTGGAGAAGCATTTTTCGGCCCCCCCAGAATTCCAGAAGCCTTCACCCAAGTTTCTAGATGTTTGTCCCATGTATACTGTCTCATGAAATCAATAATCCCTAGTACCAGTTCATGTTTCTCTTCATCTACCCCCACCAACAATGAATAATCCATCACATCGATTGACTGCAATTAAACATCACATAAATATAACTTCATCTTCAAATCTATAACAATAAGAACAACCTCATCAACTCAACTTACAGCAAGAAAAGCAGTATCATTCCAAACAGCGCGCTCCAACAACCGCTTAGCTTTATTTCCCACAAATATCGGAGATGTTGGCATTGCTTCAATTAAATTCTGATCAAGTAAAACCTTATTACTCCCACTCGAATCAGGATTATAACGCGACCTTGAAGATCCTTGAGATCATAAAGCCGTGTCAAATTCCTTCCAAACAGAAGATTCTCCATAACAAGCACATCCATTTTTGTTTCTTTTCCCCCTTTCATTTGCTTAGTCACCTTCACACAAATTCAAATAGTCAAATGTCAATAAATAAATGGCAAACTGCACAAAGTAAAAACAAATTTCACATTATATTTTCCCTGTTTTAACGACCACAAAAACCAGCTTATGCTACTGATTTCAGCAACCACCTTTAATAGAAACAAAATAGAAACCAACTTATCTTTTACTACTGATTATAGCATCACAGTAATATTTTATTACTGGTTTGTAACGATGAATGACAAGTTCAGCTGGTGGTCATTTTGTTACTTACTTTTGATATATTGCTGATGTAGCAACGTATTTGGCATTTTAGTGTGTTATATGTACACGCCACATGACATCTATGTTTCTTTTAGAAAAAGATGTTTTTTTAAGCTTGAAAAATTAACTTTCTGTCTTTTCCACATAAGCCTATTTTGAATATGTGGCATCTGATGTGGTGGCTGGCATGAGATTAACCAATGCCACATCACCAATCTACATCAGTTATATAAGATTGGTTGCTATATGAGATTGGTTGCTAAATTTAGTAATAGATTGTAAGTTGGATTCCATATTGTGCCCACAATATTGTCGACTTTAAATCAAGCAAGAAAGTGCAAAAATCGATTCTATCCATGAAGTGTGCCAATTAAAGAAACAATTAATCATACCACAACAAAAAAAAAGGAAAGATGATGGATACCTGATAAATGCCCAGAATCTTTGCAAGACATGTAGGGCTACCAGTACCAATTGATTCAGAAAGATACTTGAAGTAAGCAGGAGCAAATTTAATAAATGACTCCAATTCTGTTTTTGTAACCTGCTTAATTATAAATCGCTCATCTAAAGTTTTTGCAAAGAAAACATTGCTTTTACCACCTTGTGCACCCCACTTCTTACAGCGACTTAAAGACCTTATATAATCCAGTTCAGAAGGACAACACATCCTCCTTAATGCTTCAAAACGTTTTGCATAGTAACAAGTAACACTATATTTCACTCTACCATCATCTGAAAATTCAACTCTTGCATGCAACGCCTTTGTGTATGACAACGGGTCTAATACCAGGGATCCACGAGATCCTGACATGGATAATAATAAGCTCTCATCCCCACCACTTTTAACTGATTCCAGTGTCATGTCATCAAAACTGTTAAATGATTGAAACATCGCTGAGTCAGCAGACTGTGACGAAAAAATAGATTCCCCATCTTTTACTTCACCAGACATCTGGGAAGCATAATCATGGGACAGCAATGCATAGGATATGATACTTGTTGGCTCATCATCATACACTGGAACAACAATGTCATTGATACCCACAGAGAGAAGCAACCGGGCCCCGCCTTGGATTTCTGATTCACGTATATAAACAGGCTTATAATCATTTAGGGCTTCGAGTTTCTGTGTAGCTGGTAATAAGTTCTTATTTAAAGAACGATAGAAGTTTAAAAATGGCATGCTAAACCAGCTTGATGAATCTTCTACACTTTCAGAACCTTTTGTAGACAAAACAGGAGACGGAAGTGAGGATGGTGTATGGTCTTCACCATGATCACCCTTATCATCTACATCATTTAGATCAGAACCAGGGTGGTTACCGGTCCATGCAGCATCTAGGGTATCTGATAAACTAGCCATAACTGATAACTGCCCTTCAGAAACCACCCTATGAACACCTACATCAGAATTGTTTTCCTCTTTAGGGCTTGCATCTACCATTACTTCAGGCTGAATTTGCTTCATTGCAACAGTCTCACTAACATCTGAATCAAGAAATAGTCCATTTATTTTATCCACATTTTCAGATTTCAAGTTATTCAGATCACCTCCAGAAGTGTTGCTACTAACACTAGCCGCATACACCAGTCGGTGGTCCCACACAAAAGATTGAAACAGCAATTGTCTTCGCAATCGGTTGATCTCAAAAATATCAATCATGCCTTGGCTTTTCTGGTTTAAAATCTTTTCGAGTGACTCCTGCAAATATTATATATATATCACACTTATAAGCATATATAAACATATATGCACCAAAATATAATGAAAAAATAATTAATATATTTCACCTCAAATTCTGTTTTCTCCTTTTGTAACATCTCTTCCAATTCTGCTATGTGACGTCTTGATTGTGTCATATTTGTGTTATTACCAGATGATTTTTTCCCAAAATTCTTCTCTGAAATCTGAGTCAACGCATTAAGAATTTCTGAAAATAATAGCTCAGCCCGGCTAACAACCTGCACATGCAGTTTATACAATTAAAAACACTAATTTCGCACAACTTAGTTGCACCTCATATATTTGTAACATTTCAAAACTCAGACCTCATTCACTTCACTTTGTATCCACTCCTGGTTCTCATATTTGAAAACAAGTTTGGAAGGGGGAAGATAAACTGAGTGAACATTAATTGATGCATACCGGAAACAGGCAACCATTTTACCAAACCTGCAGCCATAAAACCACAATTATTTAAAACATAAAATTATGAAAAATATTTATTAATAATGCAGGATGAAGAGATAACTACCCATAAAAACGAAGGCAGTCACGATGTAGAGAATGGCCACAGTTGGCAACTCTGCTAGCAGCAGCATGGTTAGAAAAACTAAGTTCCAAAAATTTGCCAAATGATAAACCCCAAGCAGCATCTGACATCACAATTCTTCGGGTTGAAGGAAGAAACCCATTAACCCGTGGGCACCTCAAGCACCTATGCCACATCCAAATTTTACCATCTTTTTCTCCTGGTAAGGGTGGTCCAGTCAACTTCTTCACAGATATGGTTAACGTGCCTTGCCTATGCGTGTAACATTGTACATGTGCTTCCGAAGGCATCTCGCATGAAGGGCATCTATACCCCTACCAACAAAGAAATACAATCCTGATAAATCCAAAGCGCAAGTAATTCTTATAAGATATGACAGTTAACACATTTAGCTACTTACTTGATCAAACAAATTATCTCGAAGAAAACGCCCCAATGGTTTATCAAAATTTCCATAGTATTTGATGCGAAATAGGTGAGACCGTTCACACACAGTCCCTTTCCACACACACCGAGATGACAATGATACCAAAATGCTCTGATGATCTGATGGTGTTGGAGGAAACTCTTCCTTTGAACCGCCACCATTCTTTCCATCCAAAAATTGGTCAACATTTTCCATGTCATCACTAATTTGTGAAGTTTTAACCAGATCACCATTAGTCGTTGCTGCTTCAGGAGAATCCTTTGTTGTGTCTGAACCATCCGACTTTGGAGTGGAATTGTCGAGAATGGAAGTAGAGGGTTTGTCTTGAAACTTATTAGATTCCCCAAGTGGCAAAAGCATTGTTTGTGCCTTCTGATTCATTATAGAAGAAAACACATCTGACATAGGAAGACTGTTTGACCTAGGTGGTTCAGCGTCTTTCATGGAGAGAGTAAAACCAGGTATTGTTGAAATTGACCGGTCAATGGTTGATGCCTTTTCAGGAAGCGCAACGGTTAATGGAGAATTCAAGGGTAATTCTGGAAGTGAGGCTCCTTCATCAGCAAGAAAAGATGTCTCCAAAGCCAAATGATAGGCTGCAAAAACTCCGTACTGAACCACACGCTTCACCTTCTTCAATTCATCACCACTTGCACCTCTCAGTAATATCTGACAGAATTAAACAACAAATTGTATCACGTCATAAAAAATTTCTACTTTTTCCCCTCCGAGAATAATGTACGAAGAGGATATCCAGGTATTGAACTGTTTTCGTTAAGGCCATCGATATACGTAACTACTTAAAGGCCACCCAGGTATGTATTTCGTTTCATTTATACCAAATTAGCCAAAACATGCTAAATAACTACGAGTTTTTCAACATACTTACAAGACAAAAATATGCTTATTTTGGTCTATTAAAATGTAAGGATTTAATGTAAGAAGAGATTTATGTGATTTTGTCATTTTACAATGTCAGCATATATTGCATAATGATGGACACTGTTATGTTTAGCATCGAATTGTTGCTTATTGACAGCTTGATGCAATGGTATTCTTGTCTTCTCAAACTTCCATAGTTCCATAAGCATTTCCGTCGATAGAAATATTTTTCTACATATTTCATATAAACGAAACTGGATTACTTAAGTGGCCTATAGACTGGTTTTAATACATGGGTAGCCTTAATGAGAAAAGCTGAATCTTGGGCAGCCTCCAAAATAAAATACAATGCACTTAAATGGCAGTGACTTACTGTGCAACCAAATGGCTTTGGGCAGCCTTCAAAGTACATCAGCGTCTTGACCAATTTCTTCCCATTTTGCCCTGCACTTCCATGTTCTTCTAGAAACTTCTCAACATGGAACATGTCACAATAACCCAATTTTTGAGATGAAAGATGATCAATTGAAGGAACTATCTGAGCACCGGTGCAACGAGCTATTCGCTCCAAAAGTGGCCTTTTTATATTCAAAACAAGTGATATGTCTTTCGCCAAAAGGTATTCTTGTGCATACCGTGAACCGATTTCTCTACCAGAAGAACATCAGGCTGGTGTGCATCTATCTTTGCCACCGCCATCTTTAAATGATCCATTTCCTAAACAAAAGATTATAACATATAGGTAAAAGCAGCATTTCAGCACAACCAACACAAGGATAAAAATGAAAATGGGGAGAAGGAAAAAACTGCAAACCTGTTGCAATAATGTATCAAAACTTGATAGAAGGTTAGAAACTCGCTGATACTCCAAAGCCCCTCCAAGAATTAAAAATCTTGGCTTTTCTATTCTCGATGTCATTCGCCTATGAGCCACATTTTTTTTTACAAACCACTCCTTTGACCACCATACTGGAAAAACAAGAAACATTACAAGAAATGGAGAAGTGCTAAATAATGTTGAAAATCATGTTTAGATCCTCAAAATGATATGATCAGGATGATAGCAAGAAGCCTTGCAAGTGCAATATTTTTAACAAAATTATATTTCAAGCGTTCGCTAGGCAAGAATAGCATCTCATATTCAAAAAGAATATAGATCAGTGACAGTGACCTAGTCCAAACAAATAAATTTCAAAACTTACTAACCAATATGGGTCAGCTATAATCGTCAATACAATCATATTATAAGCACAGTATAAAGCAAAAGGTATACCTGTCAGAAGGACTTCCAGAAGCAAGACATTTGATCTTGACATAACCACCAGGATCCATCCCACCACCTTTGCTTGTGTCTGGTTTTAGCAATGATGCAGCCTCCCATGAAAGTGATGTTATAATTTCTAACCAATTATCTTTATCATCTTCTTCATTTACAGCAAGGTTCTCAGCCTGCAACAGCTGAGATACTAAAGCTCTAAAGTGTCCATCAACTACATTCTTCATAGCTTTCTTGTGCTCTTCATTTGACCTGTCCCTGTTTCGAAATCTCCACTCCCTAAACTGCCATATCCCCACTCTCCCACACCATCAACATTACCATTTTCATCATCATCATCAAATAGAAGTGCTTCCCGTTCATCTTCTTCATCTTCAGGTTCAGGAGGTAGCCATAGCTCTCCATTGTTTTCAAAATCCACAGGTTCGAAATCAATGTCTTGGGCAGCATATAAAGAGATGATGATGCTTCACATTCATCACTGACATCATGTTCATATTCTTTTTTCTCAAAACTGTTTTGTAATGAAGAGCTGCTTGCATCAGCAGCTACTCCATCTGGATGCACTTTGCGGGACCCATAGTCATCTAATTGCATTTCATCATAATATGTGTTATCACCCTGTGAAAGATGCCTTGAATAAGCAAGGTCATCCTCCTCGTCATCACCCCTGGTGTCAATAGAACATAAATATCCATGAATTCAACAAAAGCTTCATTTCTTAACATGTATAGCTAATATGATCAAACAAACAGATATGGTGAAACAAAATGTAGAAATAAAAACCTGTTCACGCAGAACCCGGCTCGACTAGGAGAATGGTTTCCCACATCAACTTGTTCTTCGTCATTCTTTGTTGCTACTGCATTGTGCTCGTCTGAATTTGCATCCATCACTAAAGACTGACAATGACTGGTATTCTGTTGAAAAGAGCTGACTGCAGATTGAAAGGTTATGCAGCTACTGTCTGCAGTGCCACTGGATTTGGTGCTGATGTAACTAGAAGCAGATGGTGAAGTGCTGAGATCTGGGTTGTTGACCTGGATCTCATTATCAGCTAAGCAACCTTGCTGCCATTGCTTGAAACAGTAATTACAGACCCTTATCTTCCCCGACTCCTCCCTTATAATGCTTGAATCACTAGACGGTGCCGCCGGGATCCAATTATGAGTACACTTGGCACAGAAAACACGACCACAAAATCTACAGTGATGTCTGCGATTGAACAAAGTAAACTGCGAATCACACTCGTAGCATACCCTGCAACTCTGATCTGGCATCCAAAAGTCCCTCGACACGTTAACTGGCTCGGACCGCCGAGGGACCCCCCAAGTTTTCAAGGCGCCTAACAGATCAGATAATGGTTTGTCGGTTGCATCCATGGACTGTAAATCCTGTTATCACACTCATTGTGAAATACTCATATATCCGTCTACAATCATGTCAGATTTCAGTACAAGATTTACAGACCAACAAAACCTATTGAAACCCTTGATGAAACTATACTAGATTCCACACAGAGAGTCAACTATAAACCGTGTAATTCCCACAGTCCTTATCTAAATCCGAGAAAACCCTCCCTTGTGTGGATCACTGTTTCTGACAACTTGTCGTGGGTGAAAAGAAAAGAGTTGAACCCTTTGAAGAAAGATGTTTAAACCACAGTTGTAGTCCCCAAAGCCAACACGAATCTGGCTGTAGTCAACTTTCAACGCGGAAGCAAGTATTAGTTGGAAACCTAGATTCGACCCTTGGGAGCAGTCAAAGGGCTAGAAAACGTAAAAGCCCCAAACATGAATAAACAATAGAGATCAAAACATGAAATCGGTGTATAGACAGAGAAATCAAATGGAATTAAAAAGGAACCGTGTGATGCAAGCTGTCTTACCTAGGGAGAACAATAGCAATCCAATCCTTTGAGGGGAGGGATTAGGCTAAGCAGATCCCGAAGAGTTCATGTGTGAATTATGTTTAGTTATTATTATTATTATAGAGAGAGAGAGAGAGAGAGAGAGAAAGGAAAGTGATTAGAAAATGAATGGAGTGTGTTTGAGAGAGGAAGTCATGGAAACCGTGAAGCGCATACCAGAAAGGTAGATTAGGTTTAGTTGGAGAAAAAGATGAAGATGAACATGAAGACGAAGATGCAGAGATGAGGTTGGAGGGAGGTGATGATGATTACCTGCAATCTATGGTTGAATTTCTGGTTGGCATTTGTTGAATCGTACAACGGAGATCGATCGAGACTGTCTGTGAAGACGACTTTTATTTCACCGCTTTTTCAATTCCTCCCTCAATACATTTATCGAACACGCTACGCTCACCCCGGAACCGGGTTTTTATTAATTCATTCATTGCCTAATATTATTTATATCAAATAAATATAAATAAAATACACCACTTTTCTTTTTTTTACCTATATCTTTTTTATCATCTAATGTAATCTAATCCAAAATCTTAACAAACAAATATACCTGGCAAATCTCACAATAATAGGGTTTAAAAAAATGACAAAGGTCGATCTTACTATCTTTTTCATTAGTTACTCCTGACATCTTATTCAAAAAAACTAATTAAATACAAAGAATAGCATACAAGATAAAAGACAAAAACATATTAAAACAGTACATGGACACCAACAAAATAAATCCATTCATAGTGGAAGATAGCATCACATCAAGGCATACGCAATCAAACAAAATCTAAAAACTAAACATTCTTAAGATTAAATGTACGCTTAATACTAACTACAACCAAGTTGAAAGATAGTTACCATATGTAGGTAGTGATGGATTAAGTGTTTCTTACATATTATTGATTTATTATCACATATTTTTATGTTATGTCTGGTAACAAATAGCATTAATTTCTGTTTGTTTGTCATATATGTTTCTCGTTTAAAATGATTACATGCAGTTGCAATTCCAAATGGTTTTCGACACTTCTTAATGGTTTTTAGTAGTGTTTGGAGGAGTTTTGAAGAGAGACTTTTGATGGGAAATATAAGAAATAACACTAAGAAGAAAAGCAAGTTTGGAGGCTTTAATCATCATGAATATTCCGTTTATCTATAGAAATATTCAAGTTCCAGTTTTGATAATCATGTGCAGCTAAATTTCTCTGATCACTTAAATTCTCTGATCACTACTTGGTGAGAGACAATTTCCTATATTTATAACTTAGTGTTCTCGTTTGTTGATAATTTTCTTTCATTTGCTAGTAGATGTTTGTTAATTATACTATGCATGTTATTTATGTTTACCTAATGGAGTTGTTCATCTTAGTATAATTGGGAATATTCCATTGGTGCCTTCATCAAGGATTATCTTATTGTAACAATCTATTTATGGTAAGTTAGTAAAGAAACTTCTATTAATGTAATTTCAAGTAATGTGTGATTGACTTATTATCGAGTTATTGCAAAAAAACAAATGCTATATCACACAAGAAAAAGATTTCACTATAGTATACCATCACCGGCCATAGACTACGATCCCTAACATATCATTACACATTCCAGGCACTACATAGTATAGTGGGGCATCATAGTCTACAAGCAGTTGCAATTCCAAATGGTTTTCGGCACTTCTTAATGGGTTTTTAGTAGTGTATGGAGGAGTTTTGAAGAGAGACTTTTGATGGGAAATATAAGAAATAACACTAAGAAGAAAAGCAAGTTTGGAGGCTTTAATCATCATGAATATTCCGTTTATCTATAGAAATAATCAAGTTCCAGTTTTGATAATCATGTGCAGCTAAATTTCTCTGATCACTTAAATTCTCTGATCACTACTTGGTGAGAGACAATTTCCTATATTTATAACTTAGTGTTCTCGTTTGTTGATAATTTTCTTTCATTTGCTAGTAGATGTTTGTTAATTATACTATGCATGTTATTTATGTTTACCTAATGGAGTTGTTCATCTTAGTATAATTGGGAATATTCCATTGGTGCCTTCATCAAGGATTATCTTATTGTAACAATCTATTTATGGTAAGTTAGTAAGAAACTTCTATTAATGTAATTTCAAGTAATGTGTGATTGACTTATTATCGAGTTATTGCAAAAAACAAATGCTATATCACACAGAAAAAGATTTCACTATAGTATACCATCACCGCCATAGACTACGATCCCTAACATATCATTACACATTCCAGGCACTACATAGTATAGTGGGGCATCATAGTCTACAAGCAGTTGCAATTCCAATGGTTTTCGGCACTTCTTAATGGGTTTTTAGTAGTGTATGGAGGAGTTTTGAAGAGAGACTTTTGATGGGAAATATAAGAAATAACACTAAGAAGAAAAGCAAGTTTGGAGGCTTTAATCATCATGAATTTCCGTTTATCTATAGAAATAATCAAGTTCCAGTTTTGATAATCATGTGCAGCTAAATTTCTCTGATCACTTAAATTTCTCTGATCACTACTTGGTGAGAGACAATTTCCTATATTTATAACTTAGTGTTCTCGTTTGTTGATAATTTTCTTTCATTTGCTAGTAGATGTTTGTTAATTATACTATGCATGTTATTTATGTTTACCTAATGGAGTTGTTCATCTTAGTATAATTGGGAATATTCCATTGGTGCCTTCATCAAGGATTATCTTATTGTAACAATCTATTTATGGTAAGTTAGTAAGAAACTTCTATTAATGTAATTTCAAGTAATGTGTGATTGACTTATTATCGAGTTATTGCAAAAAACAAATGCTATATCACACAGAAAAAGATTTCACTATAGTATACCATCACCGCCATAGACTACGATCCCTAACATATCATTACACATTCCAGGCACTACATAGTATAGTGGGGCATCATAGTCTACAAGCAGTTGCAATTCCAATGGTTTTCGGCACTTCTTAATGGGTTTTTAGTAGTGTATGGAGGAGTTTTGAAGAGAGACTTTTGATGGGAAATATAAGAAATAACACTAAGAAGAAAAGCAAGTTTGGAGGCTTTAATCATCATGAATATTCCGTTTATCTATAGAAATAATCAAGTTCCAGTTTTGATAATCATGTGCAGCTAAATTTCTCTGATCACTTAAATTTCTCTGATCACTACTTGGTGAGAGACAATTTCCTATATTTATAACTTAGTGTTCTCGTTTGTTGATAATTTTCTTTCATTTGCTAGTAGATGTTTGTTAATTATACTATGCATGTTATTTATGTTTACCTAATGGAGTTGTTCATCTTAGTATAATTGGGAATATTCCATTGGTGCCTTCATCAAGGATTATCTTATTGTAACAATCTATTTATGGTAAGTTAGTAAGAAACTTCTATTAATGTAATTTCAAGTAATGTGTGATTGACTTATTATCGAGTTATCAAGAATCATGTCTATGTGATTTGTCATATTTCAACACTTGAATATGAGTTGTGTGTGGATAAAGACTTGATCCCAAAGTTGTATTTGTGTTCTCATTTTAAAGTAATAATATTATTGCAACTTAGTTTCTAAATTGCAAGTATAACTTTTAGTTAATGTTAAATCAATCAGCAATTTTATTATGTTTTCAATTCAATAATTGATAAAGCTAATCATGATCTTCTTATGAATTCAACATTCTACTTACCCAATCTAGCATAAGGTACTTAGATCATTTATAAATCTATCTATCTTTGATCGGGCCTTCAACACCGATAAGGTACCGCTACAAGCAATCTAGCACTTTAATATATACATTCTAAAGGCATCGTAATATAAAAACACATGAAGATACGATCCCCTAGACCATACATGATATATATCCTGTTTTATAACTCCTTAGCCTTTATCAAACATGTCTAAGAGTTTTCAACATTAATCATATCCTCTGAGAGTTGCAAGTCTAGTAAATCATGAATAGTATGGTCTTCCCATGTTGGTTTTGGTATACCTCTATTTCTTTCCCGTACATTGTGATGTCTTTGACTCTCCTTATTATTGTCTTGATTTGTTTTTTTCTACACAAACCTGGGCCACCTTTGTATCATTTTCTTATTTTCTTTGAGATGCGTGTGACCCTATATGGCCCTAAAATATTATTATTTATTATGTTTAACATTATATGCCTACACGTCCACCTTAGCATCCTCATTTCTGCTACCTCAAGCTTATGTGACTACGTCTTTTTGATGGACCAACAATAGGATTCGTATAGCATAGTTGGTCTCACAGCAACCCTTTAGAATTTCCTTTTCAATCTCTTAGGAAACCTTTTATTACACAAACTCTCATGTGGTTAGTCTCAAGTTACACAACCTAGCATGTACTTGATACGTCAAATCATTGCCAATGTCCCCGTCGCAGTGAACGAATGATCCTAAATACTTAAACTTGATTGTTTGATGGACAAGTTATCCATAAATCTTTACCTGGATTTCCTCTATATAATTAACCCAACTAAAGTTATAGCCAAGATATTTGGTTTCATAATGACTAATACGTAAACCTTTACTCTTAAAGGCTGTCATCCACTTCTCAAGCCTCTCATTTAGGTCATCTTTAGTTTCCACCGCTAGCACAATATTATCTACAAAAATCAAGCGCCATGGTATCATCTATTAAAGCAATTTCATCAACTCATTTAAGAAAACAGTAAATAAAAACAAGTTCAATGCAATCCTTAACGTAGACACGTCCATAGGAAATGAGATTGAGTCCCCCACACTTTTGTCCTCACGTTTGTCTAGCACTATCACGCATATCCCTAATGATCTATATATACCTCCACGAAATCCTTTTAGCCTCAAGACTCTCCTAGATCCCACACTATCATATACCTTCTCTAGGACAATAAACACCATATAAAAATCTTGTTTCTTCTCCATATACTCCTCCATGAGTTTGCTGAGTATGTGCTTTCGAAGTGGAGCTTCTTATGTAAAACCAAATTTGGTTTTTGGTAACTCGAGTCTACCTTCTAATTCTCGTCTTAATGACTCTTTCCCATAGCTTCATAGTGTGGCTTAAGAGCTTTGTCCCAGTTGCCACATCATAGGCTATCTCTTTTGTTCTTATATTAGATATCATGACGATAGTCCTCCACTAATGAGCCATCTTACATGTTTTGAATATAACATTAAACAAAGTCATTAACCACCAAACTTCTTCCTCGCCTTAATACTTCCAAGCCTTGATGGGTGTGTCATCACGACCAACTACTTTGGCTCTTCCAATTTCCCTACACACTCTTTATACCCCTTCTACTAAGCATATAATTTTCCTTATCACTTGCAAGTATGTGACTATCAAAACATATAGTAAAAAAATTAATTCCATGATCATGGGGTATTTAAACCATTAGTAATGGATGCTATGACAAGGAGTGATATGGACAAAATGATGTCATAGGCGATCTCGTCAGTATAGGGTGATAATGAAAACGGTAGTAATGTTGTGATATTTTTAATGATTGCATCGTAACTAATTGTTAATTATTTTCTATACTACCATATAAATTATATCTTTGGGACAAAGTTGTAATTTTACCATGCGTATAAATTTTGAAGCAACATGTATAAAGGAATGCAAGACATTAAAAGGGGTCTAATAGAGAATTCATTAACATTTTAAGATAGTTTAAGTACAAAATGATAAATTTATCTATTCAGTGTTATGAATCTTGACATCTTTGCCCTTGTCTCTTCCATGCGTTTTTGTTTTTAGTTACAACTTAATTTTTCACTCTTTATCTATCATATTATCTTCCTCCCAAGAACCTAATGGTTGTAAAACGAAAGCAGGTGAGACATCAACAACCACCCCATTTGATGCAATCTATATAATCTTCTGCTTCTTTATATAGAGTTTTTGATATGGTCATGATAAGCAATTTGATTTTTAACTCAATTTGATATTTGTTTGCCTCAAAGGTGCATCCGATCGCGCCCCTTCCACCAACAGACTAAACGCAAAGCTGCTTCAGATCGACGCCCTTCCACCAACTCCTCAACCAAATTTCTACCTCCTAATTTATGCTACCACTTTTATCGACAACCTTATAAAACCTTAAATCTATAGGCAAATGATAGTTTGATGTCTAAATCCTGCAACAAGAAGTTATGTATAAACACAACTTTTCAAAGTTTTAGCGATGTGGTTAGCTCAAAGATTTTATCATCGATGATGGCACCAACGTCATCGGGCTTATTGAATTTCATGATTTTATGAATCACGATAGGAAATTATGTCACAATTTATAGCCCTATAAAATGAGTATTAAATTATTGTAGTCGTATTATGTTGTTACTATATGAAATTATTGTAGTAGTATTGTGTTGTTATATATGATTGGAAATTAGGTCGCAATTTATAACCCTATAAAATTCACAAATTATGAAATTATTTTCATTGTTTTGTAGGTGCATACATGATGATTAATGGAGGTTATCTTATTCGTAATGAGATCCCCGTTGATCGAGGTAATTATGTTAATTTCATCTTAATCTACATTGATCTTTATTAGGTTTTTGTAATGCTAATGAATGCCATATAAGAGGCATTTGCATTGCTATTTGAAGTTGATTAGTAGAAAATGTGAGTTTGTTGTGATAATCAAATTGATTAACTATAATAGTGTTTTTCAAATTCTAATTATATATCACAATTCAAAATTGATTGTTTGACCCTTAATTCAAAATCCAAAAGGTCTTAGCATCATATATATATATATATATATATATATATAATGCTAAGACCTTTTGGATTTTATTAATTTTTGCAGTTCTCGGTGAATTTTGCTGATGTAAGCTATATGTATTATATGAATTTGATCTTCATGGATAACAATGATTGCTAGAGACTTAAAATATCCATTTAGAATCCTAGCTTGAAAACAATGATTTTTTCTTATGCAAGTGTCTTCCATTCATATTCTTTCTCCTGGTTAGAACATAAACACCATTATAAGCTTAATAATTAAGATATATAGACGGTCTTATAACCATGATAAATCTAATAACACACATGGGATGTCTAAATGTGCATATAAGTTGATTATCGTATCTTAAAATGGCAATAATCAATAAAATGTTAAATTACCATGCTAAAATAGGTATATCAATCTAGTATGATTATATTCTATCTAAAATATGATTATATTATCTTAAAATAGGTATATCTAAAATAGCTTGAAAACAATGATTTTTTCTCATGCAATTGACTTCCATTCATATTCTTTTCTCCTAGTTAGAACATACACGCCATTATAAGCCTAATAATTAAGATATATAGACGGTCTTATAACCATGGGATGTCTAAATGTGCATATAAGTTGATTATCGTATCTTAAAATGGCAATAATCAAGAAAATGTTGAATTACCATGCTAAAATAGGTATATCATTCTAGTATGATTATATTTTGTTAGACATTTTATTTAGTGATTAGAATCCTTAAACTCTAAAAATGTTCATGTGACATAAATGAGTACAAAAATGTGAAGCTCATGCTTTTATGTTTTCTCTTTTTAAAAATATCTAAACTCACGCTCCATATCCTCATTTATTAGTAAAAATAGTTCTCAAATCATACGAAACCCATGCTTAAACATCTTAGTATATGTAGTTTGGATTATCACCAAAATGGTCTTCTTAAGGATGTTCGTTTGGCCTTTGCACGACCTCATATAATTCAAAGAAGAGAGCAAAGTGTTATTTATAAGAAATTATAGCATTTAAGTTCATGCAATCCACGACTATTTAAGGCGAATTTTGTTGCTCTTAAACTGATTTAACAACAATAAGGTGGGATGACAAGGGAATAGTGATAAATTGGTAAGATGAAGAGCAAATGCTATGAACCATAAACAAAGCATCATTGTAATACCCAAAACCTTAATATAGTAGTTATAACCACGTAAAATAGAAAGTATTCTTTCATATATTGTCGAACGAGTCATTAACGAGTAAGATGGCTATTTGAAAGATGAGAATATTGACGAGCCCTTATTGTTTTGAAAGATTGCTAATGATAACAAAGTATATTATATTAGAACCTAATACGTTATAAAAGAAACTTAGGGACACTCATATAGAAAAATAAGTTCGTCCTAACGACACTTCCACCTTATAAAATGCTATATTTTAAAAGTAATAAGAGAAAAACAAAGTAAGTAACTAAATTATTAAATGAGCAAGCAAGCAACTAGGCTAACAATAGTTGCTTAATATTCATCCCACGTCATCGGGATAGAATTTCAAGTGCTTGCATGCTTCTTTATAAATAGAAATCTTAAGGTTAAGTTTATAATGTAAGTTTTCTTGGGAACACTCTACTATAAAGAGAATCTCGAATTTTCAATACTCCGTTGGATGTCGTTAGTAGTCGTTTTTGGAGCTCGAGTAAGGAAGACTATTCATGAAATTGTCGTAGATAGTTGTGGTTGAGGTAATGTGTTCGTGAATGCTTATAGGTGGTACGTTGTCCCTTTCGTTATATGAGTTAGTGATGGCGAATTTGAATTGAAGTGTTCATCTGAGACTTTCGGGTATGCAACCACAACCGGACATCTGTTCTGAGCCCTATTTTAGTAATCTTAACATGTTGTAAATCTTCTATTTGATAGATTTGAAGGATGAGGTAAGTATTGGTTGATGATTGAATGTTTTGGTTTTGGTATCTTGGAACGACTGATGGGTGGACGCTGATGTGTTGCTTCCATTATCATGTGGAGACTAATGAGTCGATGATATGAGATTGAGTTCATCTAAGGGGCTGTTTCGTAATTTTTGAATGATTAAGAGCTGAACCAATAAGGTTTATGCTTAACAATTTAAAGATAAATGTATAAACAATCTTTAAGGTAATTAAATTGTTTATTAATTTAATTTTTTTGACTTGCTATTGTACTTAAAGTTTTTTATTATTTATTTTTAGGATTTTGATTCTTGAAGGTGTACTCCACTTTTTATTAATTATTGACTAACTAATGTTCTATTCTTTATTTTTAGGATTTTGATAAGTTTGAAAGTAAGGATTCCACGGCTAATAAAAAGTTAGAACTACAATTGTATTTAGAGGAGTCAAGAGTTGATAGGAACTCGAATCTTGATGTGTTGGCTTTTTGGAAAGCCAATGAGTTTAGGTATCCCGTACTTGCGAAGATGGCAAGAGACTTTTTGACAATTCCAGTATCTACTGTCGCAACGGAGTCTACACTCAGTGCAAGTGGAAGAGTACTTAATGAACATCGAAGTTCACTTGGCAAAAAAACAGTTGAGGCTCTAATATGCACAAAAGATTGGCTACATGGAGATTTTTGTAATGTCCATTGTCTCTTTATTTTTATAAGTTTTGTACATAGTATTATATATTTATACTAATGGTATATGTTTGTTTGTACTTTATAGGTTCTAACCAAGTTAGTGTAGATGAGCTCACAGAAGATATAATGTCGCTTGACATTAGTTGTGAATCAGATGCTTCAAACTCAATGAACAATCCTAAGGAATCAACTACAAATGCTTCAAGTAGTGTTGCTTGCTAAAAGCTTCCTAATGTACCCACACTTCAAATCTTTCGAATGATTTTTGTATTACTAAAATGGTTCCTAAATATGTGTTATTAATGGTTTTTATCGTGTCTTATCGTGTATACCTGGTATTAACAGGTTCGTGTTTAGGTTTGAAAATAGTAACACGATAAGTTATCGTGTCGTGTACAGGTATACAGGTTTCATGTTCGTGTCTTATCGTGTTCGTGTCTTAACAGGCACATGTATACCTGTTATGCCAACCCTAAATATATACAAGCATTTGTGATAATCTTCCGGCATTGAATGTTTATTGATTGTTTGTTTCCGCCATTCAATCTCTGTCTTGATCACTATATTCGATCCTAGTGAGGATCTTAATCTCACCACCCAGTCAATGATCGATTAATGCGTCGATGATTGAGGTAAGTATTGGTTAATGATTGAATGTTTTGGTTTTGGTATCCTGGAAAGACTGATGGGTGGATGATGATGTGTTGCTTCCATTATCATGTGGAGACTAATGCGTCGATGATGATGAGATTGAGTTCATCTAAGGGGTTGCTTGGTAAATTTTGAATGATTAAGAGCTGAATTAATAAGGTTTTGAACTATTAAGTGCTGATTATTAAAGGGTCTCAACCATTAAGAACTAGTATATCGTTTAAATATAAAAAGACAAATATCTGACTAATTCAGATAAGAGGTATTAACCATTCAACATTAGAACGTTTAACCATTTAACATTAGTATAATGCTTAACCATTTAGAGACAAATGTATAAACCACTCGGACATTTGCTCGCGAAACAAACAATCTGAACATTAAAGTGTTAAACTATTTAAAGACTGATTTAAATGCTATCAAACAACCTTACCTCAAGATATATTGTAGTTTCAAGTTAACATATATAATATATGCGAGGCGTGGTTACTTAGGTTTGGTTGTTATGTTGGAACCCCGCCGAGAAGAGACAAAAAGTTTAGGTGGGCTCCTAGGGTTAATTAAGAAGCCTAATAAGAAGAAGTTTTAGGATAACTAGGGTTGGGCGGTAGATAAAAGCGATCCATGGCCGGTGGTAATAAGATCAATGGGTGGTCTATTAATAAAAGAAAACGAGAGCAATTAGTAGCTCTTCTTAATCCATCCCACCGGAATCTGCTAAAGCTTGCGAGGTCTTCGTCTGGCCGGAGACGGTGTTAGTTAGGTTACTACAACATATAATAAATAATAAACAAAAAAAAAAAAAAAGAAAAAAAAAAGAAAAAAAGTAAATGTGGTGGCGATCTGCTTCCTTCATTCTCGACAGGAACGACAACCCTCCCCTTCAACAGGATCCCGAAAGCCGGCTCGTCTCTCCGCCGCCGTCGTCGTCCCACAGCCACATGGCTCAAGCCCTCCAGAACCCCCCTTCCGCTTACTACCAGACCAGAGCCGCCCACCACGGCGTCGTCACCAGCGACTGGCTCGCCCAGGCTCAAGCCGCCGTTGGCCCCCACCAGGACTCCCACCCCGATCCCGACAGCGCCTCGCTCAAGTCCGGAAAGCCCTTCAGCGTCATCGAGGAGTTCAACAGCTGGAGGAAGCAGCCTGATTTGGCTGAAGCCGTCGCCGCTATTAGGGCTCTCGCTTCTGTTATCAGGTCTAGCGACGCCAATACCATCGCCCAGCTCCAAACCGAACTCAAGACGGCTTCCGATTCTCTCAAGGCACGTCTTTTCCCCGTTTTCATCGTCTCTTCTGTTTACTTTTTTATTTTGTTTCTTTTTTTCCATTGTTGATTTAAGGTTAGATCAATGCTCCTGCTGAGAATTAGAAAACACAAGTATCCCTAGCCCCTAATAGGCTATATTTGCCCTTGAGTACATGCTGGAAGATACAATTAAGCATGTGGAAAAGAGCAGGAATTGTTATCTTCAAATTGGAACCGATATACTCTCCAAGGGCTTTGCTATAACAAACAATTGAACTGAGAAATAGAACCCATGTAACATCCGATTCCTTAGACCAACCGATATTCATCGCTTTGCTTGTCAAGACCTGACAACTTTGTACTTGGTTTCCCAGGGGTAGACTTTCCATGATACTACTCCCCCCCATTCACACTGAACTGTGGAGTTATCTCATCCACAGTCTTAGCACCCCACACATTATGCTGGCACTTGATTTCTTATGAACCAATCTATACATGATGCCATGTTTTACACCCTGATTACTTTGACCCCACCATCAACTTGATTAAAAGAAACTGAATGATATAAAGTACATTTGAAGCAAACCAGGTCTAATTTAGTATGTTAAGTTCATAAAATACATTGAGAAAATTTTTTCTACTTGCCATATATCAAATGAGTATTTCATGTATATAATGCTACCACTCTAGCTTCTCTGCTTTGCACCATGCATTCTCTTCTCATTCCATTGTTTTTTGTTAACACTTGTACACACGTTTCTTTGCTTCATCTATACTATATCCTGCATATTTGTATAATAAATACTGAAGCTTATGACTTGGGTCTATGAAAATATTTAATGCTTGCAAAATCTGCATTTCCAGTCCTGGGACACAACATCCATCTCATTGACGGCCGGCTGTGATCTTTTTATGCGTTATATAACTAGAACATCAGCTTTTGAATATGAGGACTTTAATTCAGCTAAGTCTCGCTTCCTTGAACGTGCAGAGAAGTTTGGGGAGATTTCTTATAAGGTATGTAAATTTTTTATGATCAACGTATGTATCTAAATACTTGGTGCGTAATGCTTTTAATCAAGATTTACCTTTGCAGGCCCGGAAAATCATTGCAATGCTAGGTCAAGATTTTATCTTCAATGGTTGTACAATCCTGGTGCATGGTTTTTCAAGAGTTGTTCTTGAAATTTTGAAAACTGCAGCAGAAAGTAGGAAAGTCTTTCGAGTTCTCTGCACAGGTCTGTTTTTAAATGTATTTATAGTTTTATAAACACTTTAAATTGGTAAACTGAAAAGTGAGGGTCTACCCTTGACATGCTTTGGTTAATAAAGTATGCCTTCACTTAAAGAACGTACTTGTAATATCTTGATTCGTACAATAAAGAACCATGAATGTAGAATACTAGCATAATAACGGACAATGATAGACTAGCAACACACTTTCACGAGTTTCCTTATTCTTGTACATCTTTAGTCACTGAAATTGTAAAAGTGTCCTTCTGTGGTAAACTGGAAATTTTGCAAAGTGAAACCGCTTGAAATGCTTAGGTGGCAGGGTTTTTCTTATTTGTATTTTACTATTGATACACACAATTATCAGAGTTTTATGATTTAGTTAAAATGAAACACGTACAGTAAACTTACACATACCATGAGCCCATGAGGGCTGTTTCTCTGGAGTTGATGTTGAAAACAAACCCTCGCCTATGGTTTAGGGTTAGTAACTTTGTTTAAACACATACATGTTGATTGATTATGTAAACACACACATAAACATTATTTAGGGTACAAAAGTTCTCTGTCAACAATCTTTGTAATAAAACATGTAACCTTAGTTGTCAATAGCGAATAGTGGTCAATAGCAACAAACAACCAATATGGCACATGCGAATAATGGTAAATAGTGACCGCTATTTCATGTTTGGCGATACAATAGTAGAAACAAAAAATAAACATTTACAACACCAAAATAGCTAAAATAGCACTAAATCCAGTTTCTTTATAGCTAAAATAACATTCATCATTAATATATATAATTAGAAAAAAATAAGAAAAGATAAGAGAAAATGAAAAAATTAAAAAAAAATCACTATTTAAAAGCAACAGATGACCTATGCTCTACATAGCACGCTATGTTGAGCGCTACTATCCCTTTTGACCACTATGGTGTGGAAACCTACAAGTCAGCATTTACTGGATAGCAAAGTTAGTGGGGTGGGCCACTTATACATGCTGAGCGACATAGGGCATACAATAAAAAATGCGTTCCATAATGGAACACTTGTGAAAGGTTGTTGCTATTGTATACCATCTGCTCAATTAAAATTGTATATATTTTTGATGACCTTGAAAGTTGAAACTTTTGAAAAATACTTTCTGAAAAGAAATAAGATCCATTTTCTCACATATTCGGTCAGTAGCCACCTTCATCACCCCTTGCTCTTGCTGATATATGACATGCTTGTTTGATAAGTTAAATTAGGAGTAAACTGTGTTGACTTGTATAGGTGTGCCAAATAGTGAATAATTCTCCAGTTGTAAAATCTGAAACTGAAATGCAGAGGGGCGGCCAGACAGGACAGGGTTAAGATTTGCCAATGAGCTAGCAAAGCTTGATGTACCTGTAAAACTGTTGATTGATTCTGCTGTAGCATACAGTATGGATGAAGTTGACATGGTATTTGTTGGGGCTGATGGAGTTGTTGAAAGTGGAGGTATAATTAACATGATGGGAACTTATCAGATTGCATTAGTGGCTAAAACCATGGACAAACCTGTTTATGTAGCCGCCGAGAGCTACAAGGTATTGCATTATCACATTACAACATATATCTAAACAACTTATAAAATAATCATTTCATGTTTTCAAAAACACTGCAGTTTGCTCGTTTGTATCCGTTGGATCAAAAGGACATGGTGCCAGCTGTACGACCGATTGATTTTGGAGTACCAATACCATCAAAGGTTGAGGTGGAGACATCTGCACGGGATTACACCCCACCTCAATATCTAACCATGCTTTTCACAGACTTGGGTGTCTTGACACCATCTGTCGTTAGTGATGAGCTTATCCAGCTTTACTTGTAAGACAGATTATATTACAGCGATGCCATCCAACTTAACTTTTATGACAAGTGTTTCTTGTTAAATGCTTAATGTCACTTTATGCCAATTTTCATTCTTGTTTTTGTAAGATTGCTCTTGGTTTATTCATATTCCATCATATATGTCTGATTGAACTGATCCTACAGGACTACAGGTCTTTTTGCATTCCATATATATGAAAAATTGAAAATAGCAAAATCTTTATGATTTTAGTCTTCAATTTTTTCACTTGCCACATGCCACACTATAATCATGCTTATGGTTTTATTCTATTTACATTGAATTTAGTTATAAAAAAATACGCTGAAAATCTATTAGTATGTATACAATTTTGTTTCCATGTTGGTTCCAAACTTTTGAATGCATCTCATCATTATGAACTATGAAAGAAACTAGATATGTAATTGGATGCTATATGTAATTATACTATATGTTAATAATATGTTAATAACTAAACAAAATGAACATTATTTTACATGTTTGTATTGTGTCATGTATAACCACAGACTGCACCTACTTATCATCGTCTTTTCACATGATGGCTTTATTTGCGAAAGTCCGCACGTTGTTTTAGAGAGAGACTGAGGAGTTGAGAGGAGGTTGGGGAGAGACTTTGGAGATCGGTTGCTTTGCTACCCACTGTCGTCAAAGGCGGTGGCTAGGCGGCAAGAGGCTCCCATCCTAACTAGTCTTCTTCAATGGGCCGTCAAAGAGAGGGTTTAATGTTTTGTCAGGATGTACCAGCTCTGATTTTCTTCTGGCGGTGACAACCAAGATGTTAATCTCTCTTTGTTATGATTTGCTTATCTCTCTTCTATTTTTCTTTTTTTTTTGGTTGTTGGGTCGATGAGGTAAGGCTTATGTTCATATGAGATGCTAATGCTAATGTTGAGGGTGGTGTTCCAGCTTGGTTGCTAGGAGTTGATGCTTGTTGGCGACATCAACTTTCTCCCACGATGGCGAAAGTCTTGATTTTGCTCACTATATATCACTTGAGGTTTTTTATTATTTATTGTTCTTTTTTGTGGTTTTTATATGGATGTTGTTGGTTTGTGTTTAGCTTAGTATCTTCATTTTGATGTTTGTGACCGACTTGCGCGGGATGTTTTTGGTTTAGATCTTTGTTCATTCTTAATGATGAATTTTAGGTTTTATTATTCTTTATAAAATGACTCTTTTCGATTTATTTCGGTGTTTTCTTTCCATTCAAGGATTTTTGAGGTGGATCACTCTTGTCCAATTAACATGTCTGTTTTTGTTAGTCGCTCAATTGATTAACATGTCTATTGGGAGGTGGATTACTCTTACCCTTTATATTTAATTTTGATGTTTTATTTTCAATTTTTGTAAAAAAGTTAATTTTGATATACAAACTATTTTAAACCCAACCCAATGTTTATGGACTTTAGGATTTAAACATTGTCTAGGAATATATGTTGTATTGTCTGTGGTAACCTTAATCAATAAATCAATTTCCTCTTTTTATCTTTTTTTTATCTTTAATTTACAATAAGTTATCAACATCTAGGGTGTGACAACTCATCCAAAACTCACTCGATTTCGATTTCTGTGTGCCAATGCAGTAGACCAGTGATGGAACACTCTCACCATGTTACGTAATTTTCGGGACGAAATTTCTTTCAACATGGGGATAATGTGACATCCGATAAATTTCCGTTACCAAACTCCGATAGTCCCGTTAAGTCTTGCATACACGTGTCGTAAACACACACTAGTTTTCGTTTAACGTTGGTGACCTAATAATAATTAATAATGTTAAATTAATGATAATCTAATTGATTATGTGATTATTGTGTTATGTTTATGTGTTTGCATGTTTTAAATGTTAATTAGGAAATTAATCGCGTAACGCGGAACGTGCCTATTTATTCATATGTCTTGTGTTTTTATAAAGATAAAATATATAATGATTTTCATTAGTTTATATCTTTATATTATTAAGCTAAAAGCACTTTACAAAGAGTTTAAAGCTTAGTTTTTATAAAATACAAATTACAAGGGTTTAAAGGGTAAATATGGAAATTTAATTAATTAAAACAAAAACCCTAGCCCCACACCCCCCCTTCGGCCGCGATTCCACTCTCACCCCTCTCCCCTTGCGAATTCGACCAAGAACAAGCAAGTAGCTGCGATTTTGGTTCGATTACAAGCAATACAACAAGTTAGCAATATCAAATCGTGTTCCTTTGCAAGAATTAATGTTAGTTTTGATGGTTTTGTGGGAGTTTTCATGTTGGCCGAAACCCTAGGTCGAACTTGGTGAATTGGGTGTTGATTTGTGATCGTTTGATGATGTTATGTTGTTAGTAAGGTTAGATTGATGTTGGTTTACATTGATTATGCAACAAAACTATGTTCTTGACGTGTGGTTCATAGGTTACTAAGATTAGTAACTTTATTTTGCATGAAAGGGTGATTTGATCATGGATTGATGTTTTTGATGTATTCATGATGATGATTAGATGTTAGATTGGTAATATGAATGCTAGAAATCTTAGAATGAATGTTGTTGTTCACATCTTGTCAAAAGTGGAAACTTTTGTTTATGATGATTGTTAGATTATGATGATTGAGCATTGTTGATCTTGGCTAGATATTGTTATGAGCTTGAAATGGTATAATTGTGATGAATTCATGAATACATTGAGTGTTTGATAGATGTTGGAATGTACCTTCCCAAAAGGAAAACTTTATTTGCATAAAGTTTGATGGATGATAGTTTGAACATGTTTGGGATATTAGGAGCATGTTAGTATGTTCATGGATGAATTCTAATGTGATAGAACATGTTAAATTAGTCATATGGGATGCTTGGATAATCATGGGTGATGTTTGGACTTTGATGATCATGTATGATGTTAATGTTGATTAGTAGTTAGGACATCATGTTTGGGAATGGAAATTGATTGTTGTGATGTTTGTTGAATGCAATGAACATGGTTAATGAATATGATTATGATCATCATACACGCGTGCGAATCTGAGGCCTCTACTTAGTAGGATTGGCAGGGTTTAGGATGTGAAGTCGTGAGTGGCTTCACATGGCATGTGGTGAGTGATTTGATCTTTGTGTGGCATGTTAGTTGTGTTATAACTAGTGGACATGTTAATGTTCTAGATTTGCATGACTTGTACGATACTTGGTTGTATGATGATCTAAGTGATACACCTGGATAATATAGCATACATATGATCTATTTGAATGTTAACCATGTATGATATATGTGTATGATTGCTTGAATGGTTTACAACACATAAAGTCACCAACGGGTCAAACGGGTCAACTGGGTTAAACGTGTCTGTTTTTCTGAAATCTTGAGTCCTTGTTGTAGTGTACTTAGGGTTTCACATGTTCTCTATTTACACGTACTCACGTCCTTATATGATCTAGGTAACTCTGAAGGTTGTCTGTCCATTCTGTCTGTCAAGTAAAACTCTAAGTGTCTATCACGCATATCAGGTGAGTTCATGCCCCACTCTTTATTTAATCTTTTTTGGGGGAGATAGCATATTGGTAAATCACAAATGCTTTATATATTCAAGTAGTGTAAATATTAATATAGTGTTGATGTCATGGAAAATTTCTCACACTTTCGAATTGTTAATATTGATAGCGGGGAAATTTGGGTAGTACTACTGGGTCTGACGAGCCCCACCTGTGTGACTCAAGGTCAACTGGGTGCAATTTGTCCTATGAACATTGTCACGACCTGTTAAGTCGTAACAGAGGCAACAACGTAACACAGTCAGCTTCAATTGCGAAATCACTATGAGTTAATATTTATTGTTAATGGACTAGCTATCTGTTACAATGCACTACTTTTATATCTATGTTATTAAACTGTTTATGTTTGAATATCACTCTTGAACTCACCAACCATTGTGTTGACATTTTAGTATGCTATTCTCAGGTCATTAGTTGCTTGCCATTAGGAGCACTACATGGTTTCACTTGATTTGAGATAAGTTTGTGCAGAAGATAATTCCATTCTTTTAAAAAGTTTTAAAAGGAGAGAAAATAGCCTTAATATCCTTTGTTATATTAAAACTCATTTGATAATTTTAATTCAGAGACGTTTGAAAAAATAATATTATCTATTTGCCATTTTTATATTCAAACTAATAAGCCGAATGACTTGCTCAATTCATAGCCACCGATTTCAAAATAACTCTTAATTTATTTATTGTGTGATGCTAACATATTAGCTATCTAAGTGCATTTATATTGAGTTTGGTATATCTATTCTTATCTTTATATTATAATACAAACATAAAAAAATCATCAAAATCACTCTCCAACCTATTCTTTAAATTATATATTCATAAAATTTAGAACTACATTTAAGTTACTGTATACATCACAAAACAACAACCCTTTTCTTTCTTGGTCTTTCTCCCCAACCCTTTTCCCTCCTGTTGCTGCTTCTTCTTATTTCTTCTTCTTTTTTATAGTTCATCATGCACTAAATCACTGACACAAACTCATCATCATCGACTTAACCCTAACATCAACATCATCGACTCAAACACAACATCAACATCACCGACTCAATCTCCTCGATCACCATCGACCCATTGCCCTAAATCAGTTCTTTAGCTCATAATGCCCTAAATCACTTGTTCCCAAAGCGAACATAAGCCATATTGATTTGTTTAGGACTTGTATTCATGATTTTTGTTTAGAATTGAACCCGACTCGACTCTAATCTGAATTCTACAACTGGGTGTGCCTGGTCATATGTTATTTGCTATATTTGATTTGTATCTATTGATATTTAGTTGATTTCTACTCGATTGTTGTATGATGATTATGATTTAATTATTGTTTAAATGGTTAAAGTTATAGATGTGTATTGTTCTTAATTCCACCATCCATGTGTGAGGTTTTATGTCTTTAGTTGCTCAAGTGTTCTTGACCTGTGAAAATTGATTGATTACCACTTACGGTGTATATTATAGTGGCTCTATACACATCATTCAAAATTCAGGTGTAAATTTCATTAAAGATGCTAAATGAAAAATATAATGTCTATAGTTCAAATGCCTATAGGTTAATTGCTAAACATTTTTCTTAAGTTGAGTTTGTTTAGATTAAGAGTTTGATCTAAATAGGTTAACGAATTAGAAAATAAATCACCTTATGTTCATTTGACAGGATCAGTGATCACAAGTTTGATGTATCAGAATACAAAGCAGCGGAATACAAACTAGAATTAGACAAATTGTAGCAAGCAATCGATACTTGTAAGCATTAAGAGCGCATACGGTTATAGGGAGAGAATATATATTTCTGATTTGAAGGAATGTTTATAGAGGTAGAATATTTCTAATCAAATCATTCATTCATTCCTTTCATTCACCTCAATTACAATAAGTTGTCACTCCTTATATAGAGTGCAACAATCACTGCTGTTATCACGGAAAGTGACAACTGGCAGATCTAATACAAAAATACTAATTCTTAACAAACTACTGAAATGTTCACAACTACTGAGAACATATCAGTATGTTAAGTACAAAATATAAAACTACTAAAACTACAACGACTGAAGAACAGCTCTTCAGTCGTTTTACAACAATACTGAAACATAAAATATAAAACTACTGATATCACAACTACTGAAGAGTACTCTTCAGCAGTTGTGACAAACTACTGAGGCTTCAGTACTTGATCTTCAGACTTTGACCTTCAGGTGTTTCATCAGCTGATGACTTCAGTAGATATCATCATCTGATGTCTTCAGTCTTTGTCTTCAGACCTTGTACATCAGTTGTTGATCTTCAGCACTTGTAAACTCTTCAGCTGTTGTACTTCAGTACTTTGGTCTTTCAGCTTCAGCACTTGTGTTCTTCAGCTGTTGTACTTCAGCACTTTGGTTCTTCAGCTGTTGAGGTCTTCAGCACTTGATCTTCAGCTGTTGTAGTCTTCAACACTTGTCAACCTACTGATGAGGCTTTCAGCAGTTGTTGTGATACCATGTGGGACTTAGAGGTTTTCTGATCTTGGCTCATTGGTTCTTTTGGTCAACAAACTCCCCCTGAACCAATGCAGCCAAAACCTCTAACTTATTTATTCTCCCACTTATTGATGGCAAAATGTTGGTCTTTTTCCTTCTTGATCAGTAGAGAAGATGACCCATGTAAGCTCCGGCCTGGGAAGAACCTCAAATGTTTGTTTGGCAGAGTATGAATGGGAACTCTGTTTTGGGGAACAGGACACAGAGTTGTTATCCCATTCATGAGATTCACTTCCCCATAATGAGTCTGTACGACTCTCTTGTGTAGGCCTCAAGGAAGGTGATTTGTTCCTCCATGGTTAGCTCTTCAGCACCTCCTTCAAACAGTGATTCCGGCCCATAATACTCAGACAGGTATTTGGCTGTTTCCCATTCTTTAGCTCCACAGTTGTTATTATTCTGTAAGCAAACTCATCCGGTGATTACCCTCTAGGAACAACTGGAGCTCATTTTTCCTGACTTCCTCAAGCCTCTTGTAAACTAACCCCTTTTTCACTATTTTGTTTTCCAGCATCTTCTGAGGGGTTAGATTAGCTTTGTAGGCCTTCTTGAAGTCTTCTAGGATTTCCCAGGGTGAAACTACAAAGACCAGAGAGATCACTTCATCTACGATCTTTTTCACCTGGCCAATGTATCTCCGAGGTAATTGTTCTTGTGAATTCGGTGAGAGACCCTGGATCAGGCCAAATCCTCACTCTTTCCTTTTGATATTGAAAGGTATGCCTGAGAGTGTAAAGTCTGAGGGCTTGCTCCTTCATATTGATGATGGAAGATGTGGCTGCATAAGCTTTGTCAACTCTCTTCAGCAATTCCTCATCATGCTGTTTATGAAGCTCTTCTTCTTCTAGCTTCACTTTAACCATTTGTCTCTGGACTTCAAGAGTAATTACTGAGAGTGACTTGTGGCCTTAGGCAACTGAATCACAGCTGAGAGCGGCAGCCTTCTTCATCATCTTCTTATCATCTTCTATCTTCTTCTAGCCTCAATATCCTTCTCTTCTTCTTCAAGGGTGTATCATCGGCTATGGGTTTTGAGGGTAAGGGAGTTGGTTTGGTTGGGTGTTTTTGGGTGGTTTTGGTGTGGGAATGGTGACAGGCTGTGTGCTAGAATCCTTGAGGTGAGTGTGGCTTTTGATTGCTTGGCTAGCTTAGTCCTGCTCCCAGCACCCGCTTCATTCAAAGCTTCAATAACAAGCCCCTTAGTGTATGCTTCAGACAACAGATCTTGGTGGTGATTGCCAAGATACTGTCCCTGGACCAAGCTTGATTTCAATCATTGATCTTCCAAGATATTTTGCAATAATCTTATCATGATTTCAAGCCTTTCTCTTCTAACACTTCATACCTTGCCCATCTATTCTGGATTTCTTCAATCTCTAGTCGTCGAATCTCAGAGTCAAGTTTGTTGGTGTCATGGCCTTGCCTGAACAACTGATCAATGATGTTGTCCATTGATCTGCTGTGTTCGGCATCAGCCTCTTTTATCAGTAGCTCCCAGGCTTTATCTTCAGCAATGTGCTCATCAGCACCTTTCTTCCGCTTGTAGTGAGCATTGGTTGCTGTCTTCTCCTCCTTTTGGGCTTGCTTTACTTCCTTCGTTTCCTCGGATCTTTTCTCTTCTTTTCTTTCACTGCAGTACTCTCCCCCTTTTTGTTGCATTGGAGGCAGGGGTTTGTACCGCAGAAAGAGTCTTTTGGACAGCAGCATCAACCAAGGCTGTAAGGTTGAGGAAAGCCTCTCATCAATGGCTTTGATCCTATATCAGTGATTATGGGTGTGATGAGAGGGAGGGAATTTTGGAGTACAGCACCTATTTGCTCAGGAGGTTCTGTTCCTGAGAAGTAGGCCTGAAGCAGAGGCAGGTGGTTGATTTTGGAGTGGCTCGTGTTTGGGAACCTTCAAGTGAAGGTGCCATCTGTGGGTGGATAGAGGCAGATGGTCTTTCTCCTGGTGAGATTGGTCAAGTAGGTTTTGTAGCCTACTGTACTCTCTTCAAGAGTGTGTTCTGGGCAAGAACATCATAGAAAAAGCCCAGGTCATCATCAGCGAAGCTGAATCAGCTGACCTCCTGCTTAGAGCAGGATTTACAGCACTGGGTGTAGACCAGTTGGTGCATGTGCCCCTTGTGCTTGGTACTGGGGACTTCCAGCCTCAGGACAATGTCCATCATCAGCTGTTGCCTCTAGGGAGGTCTTAGCAATGTTACCAGTCTCACTCTGGTCATGTGCTGAGTCAGAGGAGGTGGCAGCCTCACCAGATATTCTAACTCCTTGTCTACACCAGGAGATAGAAGTGGGAAACCCCTGTGCTGTGGGTTCTCAAGTGCACTGTGTTCCTCTCCCTAATTGTAGAGGTATTCCCAGTAGTAAGTGGTTTCTGGGGAGGGGGTGAGGAGTGCAATTGAGTCAGCACTTGTGCAACTATTAAAGTTGGGCTGTGAGGGGCGGTTGTTTGGGGTGAGGAGATAGAAGCAGTGTGCACCTGGGGAGGTTGGTGCTCTTCAATGGCAATCTCCTCAAGTGCTGAAGACCTCAACAGCTGAAGAACCAAAGTGCTGAAGTACAATAGCTGAAGAACACAAGTGCTGAAGCTGAAAGACCAAAGTACTGAAGTACAACAGCTGAAGAGTTTACAGTGCTGAAGATCAACAACTGATGTACAAGGTCTGAAGACAAAGACTGAAGACATCAGCTGATGATATCTACTGAAGTCATCAGCTGATGAACACCTGAAGGTCAAAGTCTGAAGATCAAGTACTGAAGCCTCATTAGTTTGTCACAACTGCTGAAGAGTACTCTTCAGTAGTTTTGATATCAGTAGTTTTATATTTTTATGTTTCAGTAGTTTATGTTTGGGGTGAGGGGATAGAAGCAGTGTGCACCTGGGGAGGTTGGTGCTCTTCATGGAAATCTCCTCAAGTGAGGAAGATCCCAGATAAGTAGGTACCCCTTGGTGGTTGCTGCAGGCTCCTGTTGAGAGGAAGCCTGAGCGGCTGTGGCTGGAGGAGTCATTGTATCCACTAGGGGGTTTGGACTAGTGGATATATCCTGCGTTTGTATTGCAGGGGCATCCTCAGGGGACTCAATTCCCTGAGTAGCCTTTTTGGGTTTCTTTTTGGTGGGTTGGTGGGGACTTTGGATTTGGAGGTGGTGGCTGTGGGTTCCAGCTGCGTGGGTTTTCGCAGCTTGGCAGCCATTTTGAGTGTCCGGTCAGAGTTGTGCCGGGAGTATACTTCTGGCAGAACAGTCGTAGCAGGGACTCCCAAGCCAACAAGTCCCTCAGCATTAAGCTGGTCTGTATAATGGCCATTATGAACCGTGGATAAAGTATCCAACGGTTGGCAGTTAGTTTTTGAGCCATATCTTTGAGCTCTGAAATATTAATTCTGAAAAGTTTAGTGGTTGTTGCTCAAGGATAGAATACATTACCTGCTGCGATTTGGTGGACATTTGAGCCAAGACGACGTCTTAGGGGCCAAACATACATTTACCATGTGAAAAATCAGGCGCTCAGCGTCATAAAGTGTTTCTTCATGATGGTGGAGGCACTGAGATCGCCTTGATATCCATGTTGAGCAAAGGATGATCTATGGTGCCCTTCGGATATCCAGCAGGAGAAGTAGCATCATTCAGTTGAAGAATTTGGCGGATTATTTCAGGAGTAATGACTACTTCTTGTTGTTGACGACCGACCGGAGGGATGGTGTGTTGTTTCTCCCCAGTGGTAACAGTAACGTTCATCCAAAATTGGTGCAAGGATTCGGCAGTAAGATGGGGAGAAGAAATGCCTTGTTGTATTGGGACTGAACCATAAGATGATAGCAGTATCGAACTTAGTCCAGATCGGCGATTTAGTGAGGTAGGCAACACAATTGTGTCGCGGTTTAATTTGCATAGACGCCATTGAGAAGAGGGAAGTTTTGGAGAGGAACGTTAGGTTTGAAGAAGATGAAGCATTGAGAGCTAAGGTTAGGGGTATATATAGGGTACGGGTAAGGAAACGACTGAAGGATGTGGTGTTAGTCATCAGTAGTTTTAAACGACCGTTGACATGGTATTATCCTTTCAGACGTTGAAACAGCTGAAGTCGTGGGTTAGGCATCAGTAGTTTAGAAAACTACTGAAGACCGTGGTTTTGACTTCAGAGGATTGAAACAACTGAGGACTTGGTGTTTGTCATCAGTAGTTATAAAAACTACTGAAGACAGTGGTTTTGTCATCAGCTGTTGTAAACAACTGAAGACTAGGGATTAGTCATCAGTAGTTATAAAACTACTGAAAGACGTGTTTGCTTCAGTTGTTTAAAATGAAACAACAGTTGTACAAACGACTGAAGAGAAAAGTCTTTTCAGCTGTTTTCGTCAATTCTTAGCTTTTCAGCTGTTTCAATCTGTCCTCAACACATTCATCAGTCTTTTTAGCTGATTTCAGTTGTTTCATAGGACATCAGTACCTATCTGTTTTTACTGATTGCAGTGGTTGTAACTGTATCAGTAGTTAGACTACATCAGTAGTTTAGAACAGATGAAGTACTTCAGTACTTGTGAGACATTTAGCCTTCAGTAGTTTAAAAACTACTAAGGGTAAAAGAGCTCATCAGTACTTATATGTGACATAGGTACTTATGATCATC